>JAQFZQ010000819.1:0-26021 GCA_034696005.1 Glomeris marginata
TTTAGAAACGTGGTTTTAACGCTAGATCGACTGGTGCATAATACCCAGTGGTGCATCCATCCCCGGTCTCCCCTACTTGCTTTCTTCGTGGTTTCTCTTCTTGTAGGTTAAATTTCAGAGTGACTTGCAAAGCCTTGTCACTTCACCTTTAAGTTGCTAATACATTTGAATGATGAAAATGTAATTGTGGTGAATTGTGGTCTGAAACAATAGGCTGGATAGGCTTAATTTACGAACTCCCCCTAAACAGGCCAAAATCGGTTTGTGTTTTGTTGTTTGTGATCTTGACCCGAAAGATGTGCTGCCCTATAAGGCTAACCCCGTTCCCGGTTTACAACGTTGTTCCATGGGTTGGTTATAAAAAGGTTGGCAAGTGGAAATATGAAACGACAAGATGGCCGCATTCCCACCATCATGCACCATCATTATCGTTAAGTATTGCTTGCAAATGACCGTCTTTTCCTGTTCCCTACATGTGGTGTTGTTTAATGTTTCCTTGGTTGCTGTTACAGACGTTGTTGTCTTTTATGGCCGTTGGTGGCGCTGCTGGCGCTGTCATCCAAGATGGAGGAGATCAGACTACAACATTGCCCAGTAGTGTTCACGTCTCCGTTCGCAGATTTGGACCTAGATTCATCTATAGTGTGAGTCAACATTTCTCATTTTTCAATTCAGTCTTCTTCACTAAAGCAGAAAAGTAGGCGTGGCTTCCCTTTAAAAGAAAGTCGTTGGCCAATAGGAACTGTTTTCTTGGTAACATTGTCTTACCCCTTTATTGGATAAAGACTTTCTTTCAAATGACACTTCTAGCCACTTCTAGCAAAGGAAGCCACGCCTATCTTGGCCGCCATCTTGGTGCAAGCGTAGAAACAGTGAAACCTGTCTATGGTGGAATCTCAAGAGACTGAAAAATCTTTCCACTGTAGAGAGGTTGCTCAAAACCATTTGTAGTTATTGTTTACTCCTTAAGCAATGTGTTCATTGTTAGCATGCGCAGATGGGCGTGGTCTTGCCATGTGTGCATTCAGTATTTGAGATTACGACGTCATGGTTACATCACCATCTACAAATTAGGCTTCTATTACTGGGCTCATTGACATGGAATATGGTGTCATTAAAAAAATGCCATTTCTAGAAATACTATACTGAAAGCGCGTTCAAGGTTGCACCGATTGGGGAACTGAAAGTAGGAAAACGAGACTTTTGGCCAATAAGGGGGAAGTTATGACGAGTGTGGGCGTGGCTAACAGTGACCAAGAACGACCAGCCACATCATATCTCCTCCCTCATTGTTCTGAATTCCCTTTTCCCCCCTCTCACCTCCCACTCTGTAGTGCAACTTTGAACGTGGTTTCAGTATATACCATAAAATAACAAATTGTGTAAATTCAGGTGACTGAGACGAAGTCACCGAATGGGGCAGCACTGGTCCTACCTTTGCCACCTTTCTTCTTTCCTGCAACTGCCATCGTGTTGCCGCACTACGCCGACAGGGGCGCTGCAGTCGACTGATTTTAAAGCTGTCTGATAAGTTGGGCATATTTTTCACTTTGCCTAACAGTTGCATCATACAAAACATTACCTATGTGTCACCAACACCCGTTTTTTGTTGAACTGTTGAACTTTATGACGAGGATAAGATATAAAGTCGTGCACATGGTGACCTCGTGATGACCTTGTTGGCGGAAAAAGTTTTCAACAATATTTACTTTTTCCGGAACAGAAATTATCAAATTTTGTTGTGTAGGTAGGATACGAGTTGCAACTTGCAGCTAAATTGTATGCGCAAGGTGACCACATCTGTCGTTTGCCGACTGTAACCTGCATATGGTGGAAAATGAACAGCAGCATCGAAAAACGATTCATCTGCGTTTTTGCCGTTTTTCTGGATTTTTCAAAAAGTTCTGAATAAAAATGGCAAAATAAAGGTTATATACCAATCAGGAAAATCTGGAAAATCTAGAAAACTCAGGGGAATTGATATAAAATGTAATATGCAATTTGAATGTGTTTTAAATTAAAATTATTTAGAATATGCTCTGGAAATTCAGCCTAAGCACTCTGGAAAACCTGGAAAAGTCAATGAAAATGTCAATCGTAAATATGCAGGAATAAAAGTGTTAGTTGAGTCGTTTTTCGAGGATGTGCTTCATTTGGCAATCAGATAGTATTACAGTATAGCATTTTACACGGTGTTTCCAATTACAGGAACAAATTGAAATTGAATTTGCAATAATGTTTTTGATGTAGTATACATTGAGCAAATATACTTTTACAAAGTGGTGGTTAAAATTGAAACGGGAAAAGTTGTTTAAATTATTTTGAATAAATTGTTATTGCTGGAAGATGACGTTACTAAAGGTTGAGTCATATCTTGGTCATATATAACCTATATAACCTTAATAAATAAGGAAAAAGATTTTGTAGTTCTGGGAAAGGAATCCGGAGTATTTTACCTGGAAATTATAAATTATTATGTGAAATTTATACAGAAAAGTTTGCAAAGTAAATGTTAAATTAGCAAATTCCAGAAAAGTAATTAAAAAGTCAGTAATTCAATTAGATTCCTAACATATGAGAAAATTAATGCACCACTGCTACAACAATGAAATTTACCTAATAGTGGTTACAATACAGATTATAATAAAAGAGACAAAACCAAGGTGAAACGAATTCAGCGATGCGAATAGAAAGGGGCGTGGCACGGGAACCACGCTTTCCCTGGGACAACAAAATATTCAGTTATGGGTTGTAAAATGTCAGACATATGTTATGTTGGAAAGAGGTCGTAAAAAAGTGAAACATAAGATGTTTCAATAAAGGCAATTGTATTCAGTCTTTGTTGTGTACAAGGTGATCCAAAAATCCACGAACATGACACGTGATATTTGAATAGGGATTTTTTGCAGACCACAGTGGTGTCCCCTGTATTTATTACAGTGTAACCTCGGTCATCCGAAACAGTCCCAACACCATAAACTTCGGATGAAACAAACATACAATAGGACATAATTAACATGCACATTTCATAATTTCATTTCGAACAACATAACAAAAAGTTCAAGTTTCATAATTTCAACCCCAAAATCAATTATTTAATTGTAGACGCAAATCGAAGTTTTCTTTAAAATTTCATTTGCAAGTAGGCCTAATTTTTGTTTAAAAGGGACAAATAATTTACTTTTAGCGTTTTCTGAAAATCCGGGATTCCGGCTAATGGAGGTTCCACTGTATATGCATTTCTTTTGCGAGTTTTGGACGGTATTTATGGTTGGTATTAAAGGCATTAGGCGATGATGGGACAGAGAATTTATTTTGGCCCATGGCCATCACGATTTTCCTCCAACACAAACCAGACCCACACACACAACAATAAAGTCTGCTTTTTGCAAAACTATTGCATGCACTTTGAAAAGAAAAGCGGCCAAAAAAGACAACAGCCAACCACATTTATGTCTGGCACAAGGTACCCTAAGCACGTGCTCTACCCCCCCCCCTTTCTTCTTTAACCCCCTAACCGACCAAAATCCATACCTACCCACACCAAACACTGAACACAACAACAACTATAGTACCTACAGCCATTCTCAACCCAATATGAAGCCATTTCCTGATTGGCTGTCGCCTTCTTGCAATGCTTACATCAGAGTAACCCTCCCCAAAGAAAGTAGTTCCTTGGTTTTTGACTGGATTTACTTGAAAAAAAAACATTGCATTATCTGCTAGTTCCCAGAAGTTTCTTGTGGAGGCGCCGCAGTCGTTTTTCTATATCTAGCAGCACCCTAATGGCGTCGCAGCAGCACTAAAAGCAATGCTAAAAGGCATGCTCTGACCACAGCGCCACCACACGGAAAAACCCATGAAACATCCCAGGAAACTTGTAAAAATTTGCCAGAACTTAGTGCTCAAACACTTGTAATGAAACCTCACTGCAATGCAACTGTTGGGTGACCTTGTATGACCTTGCATTGCATCATACTAAAAGCAAGCTAAAAGTGGTTTGCAAGGACTTCCTCCAAATGTTGCAGACTTTGTCATTGGGTAGGAACAATTCCTAAAAAGTAATTTAACCCTGAGAACCGGTAACTAGCATATTAATGAGTAATTTCCTGATGGATTCCAATTGGGACGATTTATTAATTACTAAAATGGGAATGAAGATGTTCTGTGCAATGACCCTGCAGTGAACCGACCAATCGTAATCGGCCGTCTAGTCATCCAATTGAAACAATTACGAAATATTACAGTACATCTTCCAATGCAACTTTTCATACATAAAAAGATTTGAAATGGCTCTTGCAGGTGAATCTCTGTAGGTGGCACTGCTTAAAAGTAGGCGGAGCTTGTTGTCAATGGCTTTCTTTCGTTGCACGGACTATAGTGCGCTTATTGAATATGTGACGAAATGAACTGTGACTTTACATCTGGACACTGTCCACACGTCCATCTTTTCTCTCTCACAAGACAAACGGAAACGCAGTCAAAGCGCCCCCTGGTGATAAAAAGCCAGATTATTAAGCGTGCTTCTTGCACGTTGTACAAGCTGAAAATTTGAGGGGGATCTTGACAGCATTCTTAGTAGATTTTGAGGGGTGGGGGTAACCTCGGATAAGGAGGGGGTCACAAGGGGAGGAGCTTAAGGGTGATGTTGGCGTCAACGTCCGAAATTCCTGACATTGTCGCCAGGGGGTCCTGGTCACCCCCTGTTTCCTTTGGTCCCTTTGGTTCCTATTGGTTTCCTATGGACCCTCTGGCCATCAAGTGTTGGCCATTCAAGGGGTGGTCTGGTTTTTAGAGGGGTTTGTCGGGGTTTTGGTAAAGAAAGGTAAACAGGCTTTGATTTGAGTTGTTATCGACCGCACTGAAATTATCTGATTGGACATCTGCGATGACGTCACTGGTTACGTTTATGTACTGATGATCAGAGATGGATCGAAGGACGAAGTGAGCAATCTGTTTCCGGTCCACTAATTTGGTAATTCGGTTGGGAAGTAGGTCGACTTCTTTCTTGCACTTAGCTCATTCGTCCTTGAAAGGCTCGTGCCAAACAAAATTTCGTCTCACTTCACAAACCGCCATCTTTTTTTTTTTTTAAACATTTCAAATCCAGTTGCAGTCATGCACAACACAGCAGCATGGTGGTGTAAATCATATGGTAACGAATCAGTTTGTCACGTCCATTTTTGTCATTCAATGCCAAATGGACACAATGACAATGCAACTTCGTTTTTTATGTATTAAAACAAACGTTAAAACAAAAGCGACACCTGGTGTGACTTTTATGCCATTTCAGCAATGCGTTACCATGCTAGAAAGTAATTTAAAAATTCTAAAAATAGGATGTTTTATTCGTTTTCCTGCAATATTTTAAGCCAATAATGTATGCAATATACTTTTATATGTGGTAAATGATTTCTATTCTGTTAGAATTAGTTATTAACTTTTAAATCTACTTTAGCATAACTTTAGTTCATATAGTAATTTTAAAAATAAATAACTTTGTAATTGTTTTAATGTTTAGAATTTTATAACAAATATATTCACTTGTGGCATAGCTAAGCTTAGCATAGCCTTTGTATGAAGTTGATTAAAGATGGAGACAAAGTTGAAAGGTGAACTGACATGGTATATTTTATCCCACTGATTTGTACTAAAATTAGGAAAAAGTTATAGCACATTCATAATTAACTTTCTATATAGTTTCACAGTTATTACGGTATCTAATAAAGTTTGCTAGATACGAGGTTGACTGGCATTGTCAACCTCCTAACTTAATTACCCCGTGGAACTTTAAGAACTGTAAGTGATAGTAACTTTTTATACTGATTTCCACAGAGATTTTGTTGCAAAACTTGGTTTCTTCTTTGTTTTCTTCGTTTAGGTCAAGTTTCAGGGTAACTTACAAAACAAATGTCAGTTCACCTTTAAGTTTGAAGTTTTGTTTTAATTAGTATATGTACTAAGTTATTTTTTGTAAGTTTGGTTTAAATTGAAGGAAATGTGGTTGTTGGTGTTGTGTGCATGTGATCCTAACTGGAAGATGATTCCCATGAGTTCAGATGTCTTGTGTATGTGGACTAAAAACTGTGTTCAAATTGCGAATTGCACTGCTTATTTTTCTTTGTTTTTGTCAAGTGTTGCCAAACTCTACTCACTTTCAAACTATACATTGAAAATTGTCAAAAAAACTGTATAATCAACTGAGATTTAGAGTGTGGTATATAGTATATCTCCAATTTCAGGGTCTCCACATAGACAGGTTAATTCCACTATTGAAAGGTTCAACTTTCTGTGATATATATGCAGTAAATCAAAGTTATATAGGTTTTTTATTGCATATTTCTGTTTCTGTGCCCTCATGTAACAAAAAGTCACTGTGTTGTCATTCCAACTGGCAACACCAGAGGGCGCAACATCACGTACTACATGCGCATTTGATAACATTGTAAATCTGTTTGTTATAAAATAAAAATAAAAAAATGTTTTTCCGCATATTGGTGTGAATGGGCAGACGCGATTTACTCTAAAGTTTACTCTGATGATATTGTGGAGTGTTTGGAGTGAACTCCGCAAACAGAGTGGAGTGAAACAAGTTGTGCGAATTTCGCAGTTTGCCGACGAAATGTGCAGAATACAAAAGGAAAAACGACTAAAAGTCAACTTCTCAAGTCTCCAGCTCATAAATTACGTCAACCCACGACGTTTCTCACTGTCCTGCGAGAACAGCGCACTTTTATTTTTCTCCATAAGATTCTACAGGACGAGTAATAAAGCTCAAATTTCTCTTGTTTTTGCCATTTCAATGGCGTCATCATTTTGACAACCGTGAAGGTACAACGTCGTGCGCTTCGTGTGCAGTGTACAAACTGGGTGAGGAATACGAGAGTGTAGGTGGATGAGTGCATTGGGGGTTGTCAAGGAGGTTTGAAGTTTTTTGGTTGTGGTATATTTCATTTTCGGCGGCAGCCGCCATTTTGATGCCGACTGGACGTTCGTCGCCGGCGCCGACGACTTTTCATGTCTCGGGGGAGTTCGGAATGCGGTGGGCGAGGCCTGTGAGGGAGACTGATCCATCCTTATTGGTCGGGTGATCCGCGCGCTCCGCCGCCATTAGCGCGATGCATTCGATGGGCGTACCCCATTCGTGCGGGGGGAGGGGAGGTGAGGGAAGAAACGCGACTTGTTTTCTGTCCGTCATTCGGTGGCGCGCAACCGACGAGTGCGCATCGTAGAGGAGTAGCGGGAAATACGACGACGGAAAAAGGGGACACTTTGCGGATTTATAAACTGAGTGACGAGATGATTGGAGCCGTTGCCACTCGCGTTCCGATGGCGTTTGGCCGGTGACGCCGTCGTCGTTGGACCATGGTGGCAATTGTGAGATGAAGGGCCTCGTGACGGCCTTCGCTTTCGTCCTTTTAGGGACGTTGTTTTCGGTGTTGGTTAGGGCAGCGGCCATTGGACGATCGAACGCGGACGGATGCGATTGGAACGGCAGGTGAGCCATACCTTTTATTTAGGCCTATTTTTCGTTCGATGGCGGCAAAACGTGAAATGGATTTGACGGGGAAGAGGCGGTGTCCTTCTCGTTTTTTCTCGGTATAATTACGTCTATTTATAATTCGTTGCCGAGGGAGTGGCAATCTTGGCTCGGTTTTTGTTTCACTAAATGAAATATGATAGAGAAAAAACAAAACGGATGCTTCGTTCCAAATTCCAAAACAAAAATGGAACTTGCGAAGACGCCATTTTCGTGCAAAACTTGGGTGTTCTTATTAGAGATAATAACCAACTAAATGACTTGATGTAATAATAACAATAATAAACACATTATTAGTTAATGTTTCTCACCAGTAATGACAATAATAAATACGCATATATCAAGTATTGTTGCATTTAAATAATATTTGAGAATAATATCAGCTGTCATTTATTTATTTACCTGAAGAACCTGTAAAAAAGGGGTTTGTAAATATTTTTAACATTTACATCTTGTATTTTGTGGGAAATATGAAACATTAGTGTGTGATATGTCACAAAATAAAATAAATGAAATTATAATGAAAGAACAGAAATTTCTGAAAACTGAAATAAATTGAAAAGTAAAATTTTAAATTAATGAAGTAAAATAAATAAGCGAAGTTAAATAAATAAATGCCATGTTATTTTCCAAGGAATAACAAGAAATGTAACTTATTTTTAAAATATATAATTTCCTGTGAATATTGTTTAGAAAGAATTTTAAGAAAAAACAAAAACGCAGTTGAATCAATTTTCCGGGTTGAATTTCCATTGCAGTTTGTTCATATAAAATTGGATTTAATGTTTAATAAATGGGACTGAATACTGTTTTATACATGCGACATTTTTTAAAATTGCAAACTATATTGATTGCAGCTTTGCAATCTGTAAGTAACAAGTTGAAAATAGTTTTGTTTCGGTACGCCCTCTGGCGGTGAAGTCTGGCGAAGTTGATGATTGAGTTGATCCTTTTTGCGGCACCCCTGGGGAAAATATAATTTAAATTCAGGTTGGTAGAGTGTGTTCTACGGGGGGTGAATCCACTAATAGTAATATATTGATGATGCCAACAATTCAGTTAATCACCGAATAATAATAATATAAAAAAGTTGTAATCTTCGTGAAGATCGTTTAGCCGATGTCACTATTTTTTATCTACGAATTGTGGAATGAGGTATTTAAAAAAAAGTACGTAGTACCTAGAGATTATCTGTCGCTAGGGGGCGCTCGTGCATCGGTTAAACGAACAACTGTTGCCCACCACTTTTTTCTGCAAACTTTGCAAATCGTTTGTATTTGGAGGTTAAAAAAGAAACTGAAAATGTCAGCGGTTTTAAAACACTTTATGTGCTAAATATTAGTAACCTGCAACGACTGCTTAAAACCAGCCAAACAAATTGCGCAATATCTTAAGTAGGCTTATAGTCAAATAATTCAGCCTGCTACTACTGAAAAAGTTGCTTCAAATTGTTACACGGACGACAAAGACAGTGTTATACATATAAATGTGTGCATTAAACTACTGAACAGAAATAGTTGTCTTTTAAAAGTTTTTATGCAGTGAAACCTGTGTATGGTGGAATAGTGTCCACAATAAATAGGTGTTTGAGTATACAGAAGTTTTACCATATAGTTACATGTAGATCATGATGTCATTGGTTCAAGGAAACGAAACAACTATAACCCTGTCAATAAAGTACAAAAAAATTTCCTCCATAAACAGGTTTTTCAATAGCGTAAATAAATAAAAAGCTGTCAATGGACCAAAAAAGTCAAGTTTTCCACAATGAATATTTCTATAGAAAATAATTCAGTAAATAGTCCAAAAATCAATTGTTCCTCCACAGTCGGGTTTCCAGCTTAAACAGGGTTTTCAATAGCATAAATAAACCTATTGGACCAAGCAAGTCAACTTTTCCGCTATAAACAGGTGTTTTTCTATAGCAAATAATGCTGTAAATGGCACAAAAAAGGCACATTTTCTTCCTTAGTCTTGTTTCCAGTTTAAAAAAGTTCTTTTTTAAAATTAATTAGAATGACAATGGTCTAAAAAAGTTTAATCGTCCAACATAGACAGGTTTTTAGTATGCAAACGTTTTTCTGCATGGATTGGTCTTTAAATTTTAAATATTCGCATTTTCCTCTGCACACAGGTTTCCAATATAGAGAGGGTTTTGAATAACATAAATAAGACCTTGAATAGTCCAAAAAAGGTCAAATTTTCCATCATAAACAGGTTTTTCAATATAGACAGGTTTTTCTTTTGACATTTGTTCAAAAAGATGCAAATATTACTCCTGTGGTATTTATTGAAACCTGTCTATGGTGGAAAATCTGATTTTTTTGAAACTATTGACAGCATTATTATTTATGATTTTGAAAAACTTTGCTGGCTACGATGGAAAACCTTTATTTATGGTTTTGGAAATCTGAGATTCCACCATAGACAGGTTTCACTGTATTATATCTGAAAACCTAATCATTAAAGCAGATATTGCAAAGTAACTACTATTATTTAATTAACTATACTGAATTAATTGGGTGATTTGCTAGTGAAGCACTATGTATGTACATGTTAATTTGCGTTCAAGTTGGCAATTTCTATATTTCGCAGTGGATTGGAGTATAAAGAGGAGGAAAGAAGCGTTCGTCCGGTTTACCTCGGTTGCCAGCAGGGGTCGCTGCGCTGGAAATACCCGCGAGGGGCGCTGCGAGTCGTGCTCCAACACGGCACTTCCGGCAAGGAGTTCAAGGGCTGCATCCGGGCATTTAGCCCCTCCGACACTGACCACTTCCAAGGGGCCAGGGTCTACGTCGAAGGCCAGCACCAACTGCATCTCATCCTCGCCCCCAACGACGGCAAGGCCACGCCCCTTTGGCGCTGCTTCGCCTCCGTTGGCGGACAGGTGGCGCTGTACGTGGAGGCCGACGCCAGCTCCCTCCAGCGGCAATCTGTGAAAATCAGCTACCACCTGACGTCACTAACCGATGAACCAGATCGAGGTAAGAGACAGACTAACTAAGTAGTTACAAGTTTTGCCGCGGAGTGAAGGGTGTCGCTGCGATCGGTCCGCAGCAGGTCTGCACGTGGAACTATTCAGTATTGCATAATTACGACATTTCTGAATAAATCACAAACTGTAGGAAGTCTGCATACATCTATTGTGGAATTATAATATTATGGAATACATTCCTGCAGATCTCCTACATGCTTCCTACAGATTGTCACTTACTTCAACGTATGCAGAATTATAAATTGCACTATTGCGGAAGAAATGTCGCTGACCAGTGTGTAAACCTTTCACATGCAGACTTGCTGCATTAATACTAGGAAAGAGCATTTCTGTAGGAGTTTAGGTTTATAAAATTAGTGAGTAGACGGCCATCTTTGTGGTCAATCACCGTTTGATAGATCTATATCATAGGGTGTCATTAATGTTCTGTTAAATTTTGAAAATAGTCATGGAAATCCTGGAAAGCAATGAGATGTTTTCAAGTGTGAATATGACGCAGTTTTTAAGTGTCGCCACCTACATTGTGAAAATTTCTGCAGTAATTGAGTTATATATATATCTATTCCCTACTGAGCATTAGTATATAAATGCAACTTCATAGATTAATATGGTTTTTATAACAAACAAGCGTAATTACTTGTATCTATAATGGCTAAGTGGCGCCCTACTGGTGGCGGATTCAGGAAACACAAGTGATTTTGTAATTGTCACAAGTTCCTAAATCAAACATTAGACTATTCGGAGAGCATTCGGCCTTGAGTTTTGGCGCATTTTGGTGGACAGACGACATTGCGATGGACTTTTAAAAATTGTAAACGACGGTGGCGCCACCTAATAATTGCGGTGGAGACTTTTATTAGAGGGGAAGTTTGCAGACTGGTGTTGAAAGTATCGTCTGAAAGCGTTTGTTTGCTTAGTTCTTGACAATATTTAACAAGGGCTTTGAGTACCTATATAGGAAAGATTATTACTTACTTCCTTTGCAGAACTTTTAAGTGCTTTTCTATCCCCTTAAACAGTTAGACATTGTACTTTAATTAAGTTAATTAATAACAGAAATATTACAGAAAACGAATGTGCAGAGTTGCTGCAAAAATTCTACTAGCATATAGCTTCAATAAATGCTTATAAAGATGTTTAAATTAATTGCAGAGTGCATGCAGGCAAATTTAAAATGAAAGTGGAACCTTGTACAGGGTGTTTACTGACCTGGAAAACCTGGGATATGTCTTAAATAATTAAAATCCTGGAAAGTTTTATAATTTTGTAAGACACTGATTTTTCTTTTACTTTTTGAAATGATGAATAATTTTAAAGTCCTTGTTAAAAAAACAGTTCATTTAGTTGCAGACCTGCTGCATGCATTCAAGCATTCTGCAAGATGCTATTTCATGGGAATTTTGTTAGAGATGCAGGGTGGATGCAGCATAGTCTGCAAGAATAATGAAAGTGGAAACTTTGTTAGTGTAAAACTTAATTGTGCACAACAATATGCAACATCACAGTTGATGCACAAATAAGATTTATGCAATGGAAGGTTGCACTTGCATCCTTCTTGCAGATGCAGAAAGGTTGCAACTGAGCAGGTTTCACATTTCCTGCATGCATGCTGCAGTTGAAAATAATTTTTGCATTGCAGACTTTGAAAATTATGAATTTCCATATTTGATTCAATTTCTCTAAAATACTAAATTGTTTAATTGTTTTTCTCATTGTTGCAAGTAAAGTTAGTTATTGTCAGCCTGGAAAAGTCAGGGGAATTTAAAAATAGGAGTGTACTGGAAATACTATTGAAAAGAAGGGAGAAAAAGTTTGAAAATGTTCAAAAAGAAAGGAAAAAGTTGTCATCTCGAATTACTAAATTAGTTTTTTTGGTGGTGATGTTGTTGATGGTGATGTCCCTGGAGGACCAGGGCCCAAAATGCAGTCGAGGGGTTGTTTTAGGAGGGTTTTTGGTGGGTTTGGGTGGAAAAACGCTGGAAAAGCAAAGACAGAAACGCCCAGAATATTAAGTGTGTTCTTTTACAACAAATATATGACAGCTCAAAGTTTCTCTGTTCTGTCTCCCCCCTTAAAACTTTTTTTGGAGGAGGGGGTACCACGTGGTCTTAGTGTAGGGTCAATCTCCGATAGGCTCTGCAAAATGGCCGCCTAAAAAGTCAACGGGTGAAAGCTCCCATAGATATCAACATACTTTATTATAACTTACCTGGATTTTTAAGATTTGTTTTACATAGTTAACCATTGTCATTGTAAAAATTAATATTGTGGCCCATTGCATTTTGCGCCCCTCTGGTGGTGGCAGATGGAATTACAAATTGCATGCTTATGAAATAAGCCTAACTACTATAGACCTCAACCTGTAAATTTCAAAAATAAATGTGAATTCAGTATAATTAAGTAGAATTTTGATTTTATTTATAATTGACCCTTTTCGTTGCTCTGTCATTGGCTGAAAAAACGTTCGAAAAATGGCGTCCTTAGTGAGAAAACTTGTTTTCAGCCAGTCAGATTGCTGCATAATTTTTCCCACTTCAGCCTCCATATTGGCAATGGGAGGTGCTTAGTGAAAATGGTCAATTATAATTTGATACAATAACGAAGTGAAGGTTGTGTTTTTGTCAACCTAGAGGGCGCTACCGAGACGTAGGCCTAATAAATATTGGGAAAGCCTGTAATACGAACGTTAAATTGGTTGATTGCGTGATTAATTTATTGCAGGCTTATTATATATGTTTGACTTGAAGTGAATATATGCGTTGTAAAGTGAAAATTGAAAGTGATTGATTCATTGAAGGAGATTTAATGATTGAACTTTGTTACTTTGCAGAGTGCAGTCCTTGCTCCGATGAGGAACTACTTCGCAATTACTGCACTGCAGATTTCTGTAAGTTATCTTATTTATTTAGTTTTTGACTCGTTGTTATCTATAACTTAATAATGTTTTACGAAGCAACTAACAGCACAAACAGTTTGGTATTTGCTGAACGGATAATGTAACGTTTCTTGGAAAATAAGCTGGGGTCATGTGTTGTCCAGATGATGCTGACCACACTGGCACCCCTTGTAGTCTAGCTTTCACTTTCTCCCACCCAACACCCAAACAACACTGATCTATCTTATTGCTTCTTGTAAGAAAAGTGACAGTCCCAAAGCCAACTTTTGAGCACAACATAAAACTTTTTCCACCAAACCCACTCTCAACAACTCAACAACATGCACACATGTTCAACCACCTTTTTTCTCTTGTTTTTCGAGCCAACTTTCACGTATATGCAGACGACCGTTTCGTATGTAGTAACACTCAGGGAAAGCTGGAATTTAGATTTTAACCAAATATTAATGGAAAACAAAAAGAGTTTGTACAAGAAACTTTATTTCAAAACCTGGACAAATAAGGGAAATATGCATATATAGTGCGTCTCAACTCAAGGATGCAGTAATTCCCTCTTTGTTTTCTTGCTCTGTGGAGTAAATCCTTACACCAAAAACCATTCCATTATACAAAGTTGATTGATATTAATGTTTTAAAAATTCGATCTAAATATTATGTGAAATAAATTATTGGCAATCATTGGAATATGCAATCTTGAGTTGATACGCGCTATACAAATATACATAAAAACCCTTGTATGGTGGAATCTCAAGGGGCCAGAAAAGATGTCCGCCATAGACAGGTTTTTCCATGATAGAAAGAGGTTTTTGAAATATATAAATCAAACAAAAAGTCAAAGTTTGTTTACAAAGGCTAGACAGTTTACACCATAGACAGGTTTCACTGTATAAATATACAATAAAACCTTTGTATGTTGGAATATCAATGGTCTCGGTAAGATTTGTTTCCTACATAGACAGGTTTTTTTCATCATAGAAAGAGGCTATTTTTAATACATGGGCCCAACAAAAAGTCATTCACTTTATAAATATACAGTAGAACCTTTATGTGGTGGAATCTGAAGGGCTTAGAAACTTTTCCACAATGAGCAGGTGGAACAGGATAGAAATGTTGATAAAAACGAAAAAATTATGCATTTAATAGTCCAAAAAAGTCAAATTTTCAATTTGAATTTGTTTTAAATTAAAATAAGCTAGAATAATAGTTAATTTTAAAATATAACTTGTTTATAACCTGCATATAGTGCATAATATGCTCTGGAAATGTTGAGTAAACACTGAAAAACCTGGAAAGGTCAGGGGAAATGGTAATCATGCAGATTGGTATGAACAATGGCAGTGTCAGAAAGAGGCTTAAAGTTGTGTTTGCGCATACAAATGATTGCCTGCCATGTACATTTATTTAAATGAGTTTTTACAGTGTGTTTGATATGTGAGCTTTACAGTCATAAGAGTGCATTGAGGCTAGGATGCAATACTGGTGTCATGAATAATTCAAATAAGCACCTCGAAACCTGGTTTTGCATCCTATTAAAAACCAGAGGTGGTTGTTTACAGGTGGTCATCACTGGTCATCGCAATGTGCACACTGACCCGAACAAATTGAGCATGCGAAATAAATAACGCATGAGATGCAATATATGGGAAATGGAGAAATCTCATTTTCATACTTCAAACCGCTTTTTTATAAAGTAAACGGACACAATAAATACTTTTTTAAAAGGGAATTTAATGAATTATTATATACAATTACAATGTGTGTATTTGCCCCAATAGATGGCGCTTCAGAAAACTTTCTTTATTTGAAAACTACTGTGAAGAATGCTTTGAATATTTTGCTGTTCATACTGGGTATGAACCTCTGTAAGTTGTAGTACTGGAAACAGACCTATAATCATCTGGGTTGGGCTTAGTGACTGGTGCAATGGCCGCCATATAGAGTGTATACAACAACAGAAGAGAACTGGTGCAATGGCGTCTCTAATAAGATTTGTTGTTGGATTTTTCAGTGGCCATCGGAGAAATCATCGATGCGAGAGACAACCGCGAACTTTCCAGGAGCGAACTTCGGGTTCGGGCCATCAAGGTGCTGGCAGACAGATGGAACCTGGAGGAAGATGAGGACCAGGACCTTTCCAGCACCACCAAGTCAGTGTTCACCGATGGGCGCGAGGCAACGGTGTACGTGCCGCTGGAGTGCGGAGTCAGGAGGGCCACCGGTTCCGAACAGTTCCTGGTCATGGGACGGATGGTCCTTGGAGAACCGAGGTTGGTGTGCGCACCCAGAAGGCAGCAGTGGGACCTGGTGCGAGAGACCGCCCTGAAACAGGGCACCAATCAGTGCAACTTGGACTGAAACCTGCCTATGTTGACCACGCAAACTTACAGGTACATAGGAAAGCAGATGTGATACGATGATCTCAGTACGAGAGGAAGAGACCGGCTTGCATTGCACTGACAAACCCCTCAAATATTCTTATGTAACATACATTATATTATTGTACAGTGTAACCTGTCTATGGTGGAATCTCAAAGGACAGGAAAAACTAATCCACAATAGACAGGTGTCACTGTATATGTATGTGATATCATTATTTGCATTGAACAATTTCATTACAAAAACCTTATTGGAACTAAAGGGGATAATTACAAAAGTTTCAAAGTTTCTAAAATAGGTGTTAATTTATATACTTTGATATAAACCAGTTGTCATTCAGTAAACAACAGCGTTTTTTGGAGCGCCGTCTGTTGTCTAAAGAGCTGACTAAAAAGAGAGTTGCAAAAGTGTGATTAGAATTTGAGTTTGTAAAGAAACGTTATATATGACAACGAATTTTATTGTATGTAGTATATTATAAAACAGTTTATATTGATTTGCTTACGAGGGGTTGTGCGCGAACGATGTCACGTGTTTTCTTGTAATGGCAATTTGTCACGTGACACTATTAGTGGCCAGCCCTCTTGCTTGCATTTATAATGAACATGTGGTTGGTCAAGGGGTTAGCAGGATGCGAAGATATAATTATGTATTATAGGAAGGAAGGAGAAAAAAGAAATGTGGGTTTTGTCAGTGTTGGGCCAAGGAAATGAAGTCTGACCGGCAAGATGGCGGACTGCTATGTAGTCCTTATACTATAGAACGTGTTTTAAAACTTACTTTTCTAGTTTTAGATTAGAGCGCGAGTGAATTCGAGCGTGCCAAAATGTAGATAACGCATTTCGTGAGCGTAGGCAATATTTCAGATCGTTTCTTATCGACCAGTTTGTTTGTTTTCTTTCTATCTCGCGACCCTGTGCCGATGTTCGATTTGTTTTCCTATACCCGCCGGCAGAGGGCGCGTTTTTTCTCACCTTCCAGTACAGTAAAATGTGTTATAAAAGAGACTGTGTGGCCAATGGAATCTTCCGCCGCCATCTTTTGTCGAAAATCGAACGCTGATTTCAGTTGTGACGTCATCCCCAACGGCGGTTTTGTCGACCGTTGGTTCGAATTCGAAAAGCGAAGTTTGAATTCCGACGAAAAATGGCGCGGCCAATGAGAATTCAGATGTGGATTGGCCACATTGTTTCAAATACAGTCGCTGTACCTTCGAGTTACGAAAACGGATTTTGTAGCATGTTGTATTTTGATGGAAATATGTGCAAATAATTAACGCTTAGGATTTTATCCTACCGGAAATGCAAATGAAAAATAAATGATGAAATTATGACGTATGATATCGATTTCGTCGTTAATTTTTGCGTTCTACTTCGGAGTTTTCCAGAACGAGAAACAATATGGTTGAACTAAAAATGTGATGCAAAACTTTTGACATGACCTAGAATCAGTCGAATGGGGACTGAAATGCGATTTGAAAGCTTGTTAAAAATGAGTTTCAGCTGTATATTTTAAAGCAAGTCGTGAATCATTATGCAAAATGTTGTTTTGCAACATCGGCCGCCATTTTGTCATTCCGCGCTCGATTTTTCGCGTTTTGCGGAAAACAAATATTCCTTATAATATTTAAGATTCTATATTAATTAATCAGAACTGAGTTGAATAACATCTTTGCACTGTTCACGTAGTATGGTATTATCAAGGAATACAGGGGGTGTGCTTTGGTATTATTAATTAAAAGGGGAAGTGAATTTTATTTTGTAAATATATAATTGGAAATTCTGCGAATTCAATGGTGTGTATGGAAATGGAAGCTTGCTAGACGAAGCATGAAACGAGATCAAATAAGGCCACGCGGCACATGATGAAGAAAAGGGAACAAGAAAAGTGGTTGCTTCTTTTTTCCCCCCTCTACAATATAAAAAAAATCTGTTTTCGAAGCGATTCGACATCCTCATCCCCCTCTTGCGCAACTTTATTGCGCGAGAATTTCTCTCGCGCAATATTCCCGTAGAGATATACAAGAAAAGTTGCGCGGGAACCGGTTGTGGACGAGAAAAGTTGCGGAGGACGTCTCATCGCTGAATCTTTCGGTACGTTGAATATATTTTCCGTCTTGTTCACGGGCACAATGACTCGAGTTTTGCAATTGCCTCGGTATTCGGTAATGTGTTTTTGCAATATGCGCGACGGATGCTACGGCAAACAGGATTTTTGCATCGGTTTTTTAAAAGTTAAAAGCAAGTTGGCGCGAGTTGGGAGTGTGTAGGGTGTGGCGCGTCTCGGCGCTTCAGCCAGCGGCGTTGACGAGCAAATGGAACGTTTTAGGATTTTTACGACGTCGTTTGCGGACACCATTTTTCCCAAAAGAAAAGAGAAACACTACGGTGGAATGACCTTGCTTCGCCTTTGGCTTCTCTCGGCAACGTTAATAAACGCAATAAAGCTGCTAAAATGCGGATGACGTTGCATTTTTGCCGCAAAAATGGAGAAAAAAGGTACATATATGTAGGCCTATGTATGTATACATTTAAAAAGGTTTTTGCCGCTAATTTAAATTACCAGGCTTGAATTGTGATCAACGAGAAGGTGGTGGGCGTTGTTCGAGTCTGCAAAACTCGTTTAATAAACCCATTTTTTGCTGGAAACTCGTTTTGCAGCAACCAAAAGCAATTTTTGAATTTAAAAAAAATCCGCCATTGTGATGCACATTCATTAATCACATCACATATGATGAATAACTAACAAAGAACCCATCGTCTGGAAACCTTGCTCAAAACTTTTTTCAAAACTGAATTTGTTCCCTTTATTTATTATCCTTTTATTATACAAAGATAATGTTGTTTCTGGAATCGGATATTTTGATGTCTATGGTTAGGGACCATCCATAAACTATGTCACAATTTTTAAATGATTTGAGATGGGGGGGGGGGGTATATTACAGTTTTGTGACGAGCATGAGGGGATTCTGCATATGGTTTTTCATGACTAATGTCAAAATTCCATGACTTCACATGACGTCACAGTAGGGTTTAAGAAAAAATATGACAATAAAGGGGGGTTAGGAGGGGCCTAATATTATGGTAAAAATTGTGTAACGTCGTTTATGGATGGTCCCTTTATATATGGTGTATGAGTTTACTGCACGCCATCTGGTGTCAGAAATGAGGAAACTTTACTTAATTTTTGTTTACATACCGTGAAGTATATTAAATATGCATAATTATAGAACAATGTTTTGTTGCAAAAGAACAGGAATAACGTGGTTAGTGCATGACCCCTGGTATGTTTTGGTTTGACATTGCTGGAAGGCAGAAAGAGGGTGACTTTGTTTACCGAGAATCACAAAACACTAATGTGTACAAACAAGGGTCATTTTGCGATACTGAATGCAGTGCTTGACTTTTAGTACATAGTGTCTTATTTTCAAAACCAAACAGAAATTTATTGTAGGTACAAATTCTGAAATACAATTTGGTGTGTATTGCAGTGAAACATATCTATAGTGGAATCTGAATACACCGAAAAAGTTTTCCTCCAAAGACAGGTTTTCCTGTATGGTGAGACTTTTCATTAAAAAAAGATGGACAATGATGTCATTGGATGAATTAAAGGTGAACTGACATGGACTCTGAACTGTACCCATTCTGGCCAATCATGGACAGACTAATTGGCCAGTAGTCCCAATTTACCCAATGGCAGGGTTGGTCGTAGTCCACTTTTACCGCCCTGTCAGTTCACCTTTAAAATTCAAATATAGAAGCATAAACAGATGTCCACCATAGACAGTTTCCAACATAGACAGGTTTCTTTAATTAGTAATGATAGTTTCGGAGATGCATTTGCCCTTTTATTATTGAAATTTTTAATTTTGAAATGTAACTTTTGAAAAGTTAGGGTTTTGTTTTTGCGATGTAGGTTTTTGCCTGAAGGTGGCGCTGCAAAAAGCGATGAAAAAGTACATTGTTGGCAGTGCAGCGTTTAGCAGTGGGCAATATTTTTGTCGCTCGTCTGACAACTTTTCACCGGATAATTTTTCATTTTTCGGTGTGACACGTGTGTGTAAATTATGTGTGTGCACTATTCCTGCAGCAAAAAGGTCATCGGGCTTTTGTCCGCCAGGGTGCGCTGCGTGCAAAACCTCCCTAATTTCCTTCTATCATTTGTTATGCGAGTTGGACAATGGCGACCCGTGACGTCACGAGGAAAAACTTTTCGGCCATTGGACCGGGAAAATACTTTCCTTCATCAACTTTTAACCTATTTAAAAGGGCAAACAATTTTTGCTACAGGGTGGGCCAATAACTAAGGCGATCATTCACTTTTTTCCTCCTATATAGTTTATTATTTCTTTGGCTTTCCACTTAGAAAAGCTGGGACACGATGAAGTATTGATGTTTCCTCAGACAAAGAAATGCTACAAAAGTGATGCATTGTTATGTTAGGTGATGACGTTTCTTCATTATGCATTGCAAAAGCAGCAGAGTTAAAAGAAATATGGCCGTTAAAACACTTGAAATGTCAAGGATTTTGCAAAATCGAAAGGAACCGATAACTTTTCCAGCATACAGATTGTTTCAAGCATGCATTTTATTGGTTAAAAAATATATTAATTTCCCATTGTAGACAGGTTTTACTGTGTTTCTTTATTTGTAAAAGATGCGGAACATGTGACCCGGTTTAGTACCAACTGTAACCGTTAGATGGCGTGGCGCTCATGTAGGACTTCAATCACAAATGATGGACACTGTCATGATTAGTGGGAGGGGTTTAATTACAAGGGGCGTTTCAAATGCTTCAATTAGGAGTTAGCAAAGTTACTTTGCCAGCTGACCCTTTTCAGTATCTCTCATTGGCAATATGGAGGCTGTAGTGAGGCAAATTACGCAATCTGATTGCTTGGAAATAAGATTTCTAACTAAGGTCGCCATTTTTTTTAATTGTTTCCCAGCCAATAGGGAGTAAGAAAACTGCAATGCTTTATTAGTAAGTAAATAAGAAAGACTGCGTTTTGGTAGGAGGACTTAGTCGAGTGCAGCGCCACCTGATGGCGTTCGTTTCACATTAGACAGGCTTATTTCTCTAATGTGATAATGCATTGCTTTCTATAGTAGTATACACAATTATGGTATTCAAAAAACGCTCACTAGGTGGCGCTGACGAATTCTGGGTAATGTCAATTAATAGGAAACTTCGAAATGACTTGTGCAAAAGGGAAAAATATGAGGCAATGGACTGTGTGTAATTTTTATTAAATGTAATAGCTTTTGAGAAGTAATTTTTTATACTCTCTTTATGAGTGTCTAGTACTGTCATTAATAGAGGAAATATTAGCCGCCAGGGGGCGGAATTTCCGGTTCAAATACAAATATCTAGTGTGTTTTTATTCTTAGTTTTTTGCTGGATATTTCTGGAGGCGTTTTTCGCAAATCGAAATGCGGTTTGTAGGTATACAATCACTTTTCTTACTTTTTTCACTTTCAACAACAAACTTTTATTCACCCCAATTCAACGTTACAAATTATCAGAACAGGTCTTCTTTGTTTTGAGTTGATCGGAATACACGAAACGGGCCAAGGAATTACCACTTAAATATCCCAACCTCCATTTCTTTCCCACTATTATTATACTATTTTTTCTTAGTAAAAAACACATGTACTACATGAAAATATGTCATGTAATCAAATACATCACCAACGTGATTATTACACAAATGCAACATTTCTGCTGCAAGTCTGAAGTAATCCCTGCTGCATAATAGACTAACTCTTTATCTGTGGAATTACAGTAAAAAGAGTTATTAATAACACTTAAAGTATTAAAGTTTGCCAGATAGGAGGTCAGCTAGCATAAAGTTGAACCTCCTAACTTAATTACCCCGTCGAACTTTTTCTTCGTGTATAGGTTAAGTTTCAGGGTACACTTTACTAAACAATCTGTTCACCTTTAAAGTAAGCGGCAAGCTGCAGGAAGTCTGTAGGAAGTTTGCAGGAATGTGTTATGTATAGCTGCACAATACATTTTTACTGTGCACAGACTTCCTGCAGTTTGTCACATACTTCAAATAAACAGTAGAAATTTTGCAGTTGTCATCGTTTCACATGCAGACCTGCTGCAGCATGAGGGGTTGTCCAAAAACGACGTGTGATTTTTCCCCAATAGTCTACAGTATTCATTGAAGGTTTTACTTTCCAGATTTTGTATGAATTGCTGTGTGAAATAATTCTGTTTTTAAGGATGATTTTTTGATCCCAGTTGAATCGTTTTTCCAGGCTGTGACTTTGATAAAAAGAATTAAAAAAGTTTGTGGTAGATGTTATTAGAAGAGGTTATATAGTTAATGAGCGCCATTAGGCGGTTAATTTCGGCATTATTATGGAAGTGGTGGGAGAGTCTCGGTGGGGAAATTAGCATAATTAAGATGGGCGTGGACACGCCCCTCGACTGTACCTACAAGGGCAACGCCCAAGTGACGGTGGAGCGCCGCCAGAGGGCGCCGTCTGCACTGTAGAGATATGCAGAGACCTGGGCGGTCAAAGCTCCCTCTGGTGGCGGAAAAAAACGCTTTGGACGCGTGCGACACGTACGTCACCCACGTCACCTTTGACCCCGAGTCGTTGGCTGGAAATCAACTTTGTGGCTTGTTGGGGGGGTTGTGGGTGAGAGGTGAGGGGTCAGCAGCGGTCCCCCGTCGCCTTTGCAGGTCACGTGACTCCACTTTTACCCCAGGCTTATCTCTGGCATGTATTATGCATGTCTGGTCTTCTTTTCTAACTTTACTTTCCTCCACGCAACTTGTTTCTTTCTTTGTTTTTTGAAGCCTTCTTAGAGGCTAAAAACACTTGTTGTCATCCGTGTCTGGAGATCAACTGAGAATTAAAGTATTATTCCTCTTGGTTTCAAGCTAAAATGTGAGAATTGCATAGAATTTATATATATTGCACCGCATGCAGCGCCACCTATGTTCTTGTTTTCGTGGCAATGAACTTGTTACAGTGAAATGTTGCTATGGTGGAAAATTTGATTTTTTGTTGCACCGTTGAAAACAAAATTTATTTTAGAAACCTCTCGTTATATTCTGGAAAAACCTGTGTGTGGTGGAAAGTTTAGAACTTCTGCTGAGATTCCACCATAAACAGGTTTCGCTGTATTTCAAGTAACGATATTAAATATAATAAAAACTATTCAGGAATGTGATATACTATTATTTATTGCAGATACAGTATTAACTCATTTTCATCATGTGATGTTGAATCGTTTTTCGAGGCTGTGCTTTAATTCTTGATGCGGATCAAAGCATAAATAAAATTATATACAAAGCAATTTTTTGTTGGTTAAAATTGTTAAAATTCAACGTGTTTAGATTTTAAATATATGACTTAAAAGACTCAACATTCAGTAATTGTGTTCTTTGAAATCCGTTTTTTTGCTTTTTCCCAGTAATGAACGAACATCAAACACCTGTTAATGCATTGAAGTTAAAAACAATGGGAAAAACGGCACAGGTCGATAGGTTGCAAAAAACGTCGCTTGGTGGCGCACGCGTCGGCACGTGCCAAATAAAATTTATTCTCACAGCATTCGCCACATTTTTTTTTAAATATAATCCACCAAACAATATTTTATTTACGATTTCTGGCAACTGCATTTCATTCAGTACAAAATAAGCATAATTACAGTGAAACCTGTGCACTTGCGCATGCTGACCACCTGACAAAGTTGACCACTGTATAAGAAATGAGAAAAATGAACCCCCTGTAATTTGACACCAAGATAAGAGAGATAAGGAATAACCAAGAAAGTATAATTTTTATTTCTGTTGACCGAATTTGTGGTCAACATATCCAAGTTTCACTGCATTCTTTCCCCCAAAATGGCAAAAGGTTGTCTGCTGAAGCGCCTTAGCTTCAATATAAAAGCGTACAGCTGCTGTCCGACACGATTTCCAACTATGCAAATCATGCCTTTTGATATCTTTGATTTTCGATTTCATTGATTTAATGCCGATTTTCACAATTTAACACTGATTTCGCTTTGATTTGTACGTATTATGCAAATGAAAAAATGCACATCAAAACATTCTTAATTTATTTGTCCACAATTAAAAGGATGAACACAAAAAAATCGTATTAATCCAAACATTAGAACAAATTGAGCAACACTGAATAATTTAGTTTTTATTTTGAACTGTTAATTAAACTTTTTGTAAAAAATAATATATTCCAGGAGCTTTGAAAACAGGTACATTGACAATTTAATTTCTTAAAAAATAATGTGAGCAAAATATTATACATGCAATGATCAATCAATTGACACAAAAGTAACCAGGATTGCACTTTGGTTGTGACACTTTGAAGTGCAGTTATTAGGTTCTTAATTTTCTATACATTAAAAATACGGTGGTGATGTGGGTTTAAGACACTGGTGGTCCTTTGAGGTTCCGCCAAAACAGGCCAACAAATTCTCTTAAACTTTTTCCACAACGGTAAATAGGGAATATTTTGTGGAAAAATGTACGCAACTTTCTCTTTGGTCTATTTAATATGTAATTCAAGTTTAAACAGTATTCCACTACTGCAATTCTTCCAAATCTTAATTTAAAAATATACCATGTAATTACAGATTTAGCAAGGATGACAAAATTAAGACAAAACATTTGCGCTAATAAATTGATAATTTTAAAATATTATTATACAAATTACGACACACGACTCTTCCGGGATTCTCAAATTACTATACTCGAATTCATTGACTTTTCCATGAAGTACAAATCTCATCGCAATTCCCTAGATATTCTCAAAATGTCACTTTGTATAGCTTTAATGTCGTCCACCATTTTCTTCCTGGTTGCTATTTTCTCATCTGCAATCTCCTAACAAAAATTATAGCTGATTATAATCCTTATTTGTACATGATATAAGTGAGAATTTCTAATTTTACGTTCATTACCCTGCGCGATTCTTTAATATCGCCCTTCAGATCCTTAATTTCCACCGCGAAATCCTCGGCCAGCGATTCCATCCGGTCGAGGTAGCTTATTCCAAACCGTTGGATTAAGTACATTATAGTATTACATTCTAAGAAACGGTGAATACGGGAAGGATACAAGTTTTGAGCCATTTCATCTTGAGATTGCTTTTCAAACCAGTCCTCGTGACACCGACTCTCGACGCGGTGCGCGCGAGAGTTTGGCTGTCGTACCTACATTGAATAATGATGGAAGTGTAAATGCAGGGATTTTTAAACGTAAAATTATTTAAATAACGCACTTCGGGCGATGTGTTGACACCAACAGCAGCTATCATCTTGGACCTCATGCCCAATTGCATTTCTTGGTAGTGATGCCGAACGCGGACCGAACGCATTCGGCGTTCCCGTAAAATTCCCCTGACTCTTCTCATATTTTCCTCTCTTGATTTCCTATCGTCCTGTATAATAATAATAATAATAATAATAATAATAATAATAATAATAATAATAATAATAAGAGAATATACACGTAATTATTTCATTCAAAATTAGCCAACCAAAATTATAAGAGAACTTACCGCAGATTTCTTACGGGCAACTTCGGTCCGCAGTTGTTCGGAAAGTGCATCTAAACCCTTTTTGCCACGTTCCTCCTGACCAGAGTCCAAGGATGATTTGGACGCAGCATCCACTGCATCAATTGCAGGTAATAACTGTCCATCGTTACAATTATCTTGGTCGTCTGAAATGTGAAGTTTTTGGGAAATGTCAATACCAAATATTTGAAAATATGGATTGTGAAATAGTATTGGAAATATTATTATTTGTTTGTACCAAGGTTTGTACTTCGTACAATTCAAAAATTCGATAACGACTTGAAAATAAACGAAAGTGAAGATGGAAATCGATCTGATGGCATACGTACATAATGGCCGTTTGCTGGTGTGACGATTTCGTTGCGAAGTCGTAATCGCCATTTGTCGTTGGATTCGTTCCAAATGCGACAACTTTTCGGTCTTGTAATGTAAGATTTCAGCTTCGATACGTTGCATCTTCCGTACTTTATAGGAAACAAACCTCACATTAGAAGACGGTTGATTATAGGACGAAGCTCCGAGGATCTAACGTCACCATTTTGAAAATTGCCGCCCTTAGCTCGAGCGCCGTGTAGAGAGCCTTTATACTAATGAGAGAGTGGCCATCGACCATGCCTCGCGATCATTGGCTAGCATTGGCCACGCCCA
>JAQFZQ010000820.1:0-26012 GCA_034696005.1 Glomeris marginata
AGTTTCATGATTAAATTGTAATTGCGAACTGAGAATAAAAATAAAGTCGGATACTTTTTGGACAGCCCTCGTATACTGTAAATTATAATTTGTGAACTTTTATGCAGTATGAGAGATTGTTTTGAAGTTGATCATATTATTTTAAATCAATTTAGTGTGTTTTGCTGCATTGCTTGTGTTGCGGGGAAACCAAGTTCTAGGTGAGGGATATAATGAATGAAAGCTTTTCCATTGGTCAGGGTGATGTTAATACAGAACATTGGATTCGAGTGAAGTATGTGGGCGTTTGCACAGAGGTCATTGGGGTGAAGGCGAGTAAGCTTAATAAAATGGCACCCTGTTGGCAAATAACATGACAACAACGTTTACTGCCACTCGCCCTACTTTTATACTTTACGTCCGAACGCCGTTTATGAGACAAAATGGCCGACCTATTGTACATACACCGCGATCTCCACTACTTTATGCTAAAGCTATCTCGCGAAACTTGCCGCATTATACATATTCTTAAGCTCAGATAGATTTAATACCGAAGCTGTACTTCTATGATATGAACGACCCCCATAACAATCTGCATTAAAACTACAGTAACCTGGCAAAGCTGGAAATTTCCAACTTATTCTGCATTATCTATACAAGTTTCCTGGCGCTAGTTCTCAGAAGTGTCGTGTGGTGGCGCATGCACTTGTTGCCGTAGCAACGCAGCATCGCGATGGGCGCAGCAGCAATTATAAAAGCAATGCTCTGACCACAGCGCCACCACATGGAAAAACCCATGAAACACGCCAGGAAACTTTTGTCTGAGTTCTGCCTGGTACCTATCTGATCGCTTTTCTTTTTTGTATACCATGTGATTTAAGAAATAGGTCGTAAACAAATCATCGTCACGTGGCTCTGTGGGCGTGTTAGTGAATATGCAAATTTTGTTTAAGGTTGTAGGTATAATAGAAGTGGGTTGAGTGCAGTCTGTTGGGAGAGATGGGGGCGTTTCTAAATTAACGAGGTGCAATTAAACATTAAAATCGATTTTTAATCTCATGGTTTAAAACCCATTGCAAAAAGTAAATGTGTGAACATACTTTATGGGAAAACATTCATATTTCCTCACAGTTTTTATTTATTCAGTTTGTTTTTTGAACTGAAATGCTGAAACTCAGATTGACATTACACTCGATTAGTTCCCAGTATGTACATGTTATTAATAAATAAGAATTAAATATTTGATGTTGGTAAATTGTATGCCAAGAAAATTTAAATATAAGGGCATATGATGGAAATATTTAATGGCCCTTTTAGGATTGTTGGTTAATATTAAAGGCTGGCTGCTCAAATAGATGTTTTAAGTTTAATAGGATACTATTAGGAGTCAGCTCTACCATACTTTTTGTATATATCCATTATATGCGACATTAGCCAATTATTTGGTGGGACAGAAGGAAAACTGAATGTATGTTTAATTATTGATAAAAGCTCTTCTTTCGTTAAGTTTGATTTATTTAGCGTTGCTCACGGTATGAGATTAGTTCCCAAGTTCCCATGTCGCACAGGGATTTTAATTATTAAACGGCCAACAGCGCCATCTTGCTGTCAGCTTGAAAATTGCGCTTTATTATTGCGCGAATTTACCGGGATAAAAAATTTTTTTTACTCCTCTTTCTTACTTTATTTTCTGGAAAAAGGTATTGACAGTATAAATATTGCACATAAGAGGAAAGCAGACTGGGATTTGTTGATTCAAGATGGCGGAATCGATTGATGAGAGCATGTCTTTAGTACAAATGCAGTTTTCATCTCATTTTTTAGCCAAAAAACTTCCAAGATGACTAATTACTATATAGCTTAAAGGTAAAAAAGAAAAGAAATACCGACGAAGTATCCAAACATCACTGAATGTGAAAAACATGCTGGGGGGGGGGGGGATAGTTGAATATAGTGTATAGCCTATTGCTTGCAGTTTATGTGTTTTCCGGATATATTAACATCAAAAGCAAATCCAACGAAGCTTGTAATATAAATTTTAATCATGCTGTAGTTCTATATCAAGGTATAAATATATATTAGGGGCCTACTATTCAGAAAGTAAAATTTAAAATCACATTTAATATCTATGCCTCACTCATTATAATTTCCATTTTGTGACCAAATAGCATAATATTACTTTCTTAATGTGTTTTTTAATATAGGCTATATCTCATTTGCATGTTTCACTTTTTCATCATAATTTTTTTCATAAAGAAATAAAAACAATTTGAAAGTTTTTTGTTGCAATTTTGCTGGTGCCGTCATTTGCTAAAAGCCCCATTGGACTTTATTTAAATTGATGATTGCGAAGTGGGTAATTGCATCAAGTCCTATGTTAAATATAAATTGTTCATAGCATCACGATTTTTCCATTATTATGGAAATAAATTGATGATAGGGCGGAATTTGAAATTCTTTTAATTTTCTCCGTGAAAATTTACTCGTAAATCATTACTTGCATTAATAATTTTAATAATGCATATAATTTTACAGATGTGTGGGCTAGCTTAATAATTACTGTACTTAATTAGAAATACATTTCCCTTCCCATTATTTCATTCGTAAAATATTGCTTCGATATCTAAGGTTATTTAATGTTTAGCTCAATAAGCCTACGTGGTATTTATACATCTTTATCTTATTGATTCTAGAATGTATTGTGTCCAGAAAACAGTTATAAATATCCTTGAAAATATACCTACTGGAATTTTGAAATGTAAGTTTAGTAGCAGAATTGTGATTTTTCCGTGTAGGTTACAGATTAAATTCAGTAATATAGTTACGTCACAGTTCGCTTTAGCCAGCTGGGTATATGTATGTGCAATTAGTGGATATCGATCGAATGATCGATACAGTGACCGACAGGTGTTGTTAAAAGAGAATTAAGCTGTATCCTGAGCCCAGTGGAAGCCCATGGTTTGGGTTACACTAAGCCTAGTGAGGTGGCGCTGCTGCTAGTTTTGCCATTCTGTGCTCTTTTTTTTTCTCTTCTCTCTGGATGAAAAGGGGGTTGTTTTGTTTGCAAAACCCTCATTCATTGCTAAATGTTTACCGTTTTGAGTGACACGACAGCTGGTGTTGCAGACATACGAAAACAATGTCCAGCTTCAGTCTGGACAGGTCAGTTTGTTCTCTTGACGCCATACGTCAATCTCTGCACCATTCGTTTTCATTGCATTTAGTCAAGATTTATCATGATTGTTGATTACTTCCCGTGCAACTTCTAAATACTACGTAACTAGAAGTGATGCAAATTCCATGAATTTTATTCCATGAATTTTTGGATTTTGTATCATCCATTTGGAAAAAAATCACAAATGATGTGTACATTGCAACAATCTTCTACTAAAGTAAAAATTAGTCATAGTTGGCAGATGTTAAGGGATAGGAGAGCCTTGTTACATGGAGATGTATCTCTACGCTCAGGCACGTAAATTTACCTGACCAATAGGGAGTCGGTCAGACGGAGAACAAGCTGGCTGTGGAAAAAACCAAGTTTTTTGGTTACTAAGTTTCAGGTGTTGTGTCATATTAGAGTAAGGCTATATAATGCTGTCGATGCGACATTTGTTGCAATCGTTTGTAATGAAGTGAATGTAAGGCCGTTGGTTGTGGTGAGGGTGTCGCGTTAGCAGGAGCACGCCTGCGACTTTGATTCAAATGTGCATTTTGTTTAGCCCCACACTTTTTTACGGTAATATGGACATGTTTTACTATAAGACACTATCTCCTGCATTGTACTATTTTACTCTACTTATCAAAACTTGCATCCACTAGGGCAGAAATAATTTTTGGGTAGGCATGCGTTGCATACTGATTATATAGATGCGTGTGACATTAAAGAAGTTGTATTATGTTCCAGCGTTAATTACTTCAATGCCTGCTCATTCATCTGAGATGTATCAGGATGACATAGTAAACATGATAACGGTGCTATGCACCCTGCAGCGTATTCACTTGTTCACCGGTCACCCCTGGAGGGAGATCTGCATAAATACCTTGGCAGACCAGGAGGGAAACTGTGCATCTCTCGGGTCCTGGGTTCGATCCTGTAAAGGAGTTTTCTAGTTATCCTGCCAGCTTGCGATTGGTTTTTCCCAGTTTGATTCTCTGGTTCCTCCATCTGCTAATTAACTAGAATATTTTCAAAAGGGATTCGCTGTGGACCCTGATAAGCATGCATTAAAATTGCTTGTGCTGTAACCCAGATCCACAAGTTTCTGAAGAAATCCGCTGGCGGCGCGGTGTCCTAAAACGCCTCCATTTTGTATACCGTTATGCTGCATTATCTCTCCTGATTTTTCATAGTTGACTTCACTGGAATGCTTATTGAACGCAGTGATGCAAATTTTGGAGTGGGTAATGAAGCTGTAAAGTAGAAAAGTTTTACTGGGATGACCTAATTAGTAATTCCTCAGGGCACAAGTTGAACTTGACTTTACAGTAAGTAATTAATTAGTATCTAGGCCTTCGCGTAAACATTGTTTACGTATTAGTTTTCCTGCACGTATCTTTTCAACCTGTTATTCACAGTTATAACTTCAAAGTAAAATGGCATTGCCATCTTCTTGGAAATTGTTGCATAGATTGATCCAGCTACCAATGATTGTGAGTCCACACCCGTTATAGTATTCTCCAAGATTGTGGAGTAAATTCGACACCCATCAACCAATATTCAACAAGGTACAATTGCGGCCATAAAAATTGTCGCCGATATTGCGCTGCAAGAAAGACAGCCGATACCAGCGCCCCCAATTGCCACCCACCGACACTAAAAATCCTATGCTTGTCTATTCATCTATGTGTTGCGGTGGGTGGCAATTGTGGGCAATGGTATCGGCTGTCTTTCTTGCAGCGCAATCCACACGTTTCTGAGGAGGGTTCCAGGAGAAATCCGTTGGGGCGCTGTGGGCGAAATCGCGAAATTACTACGGCAAATCCGCCATTTTTTCCTGTGTCACACAGTAAAACGAATACGCCACCCAGCGGCGCATTCGTGCAACTGGCGCTCAGAAACTTGTGGATATCGGCGACAATTTTTATGGCCGCAATTGTACATATATTTGGGAGTTTGATATCATGGTTATTTTATCAATGTAATTCAAACTTGGGACTTAGTTGACCATGACGTTGGGCATGAGTGAGCATCTGATGCTCAACTGATTTAGATAAAACTTGTATTTCTTCATATTACATGCTTGAAGTGATGGTCTGAATTCCCACAAAAGTTTCCAATATCAGATGTTTGTTTTTTTTTCGTCTCACCACTTTAAATGCAGCATTTTTTGCTGATCCGTGTGTTGGAATGTGTAGGATATGCCGTAGAATTTTTTTTGCACTGTGCACTACTTTTCGCTCAAGTGCCTTTGAGATGTTGACCAGAAACGAAATTGCATTTTTTTCTTCATTGAAATGCAGTTCTGTTTGCGCATATCTACCTGCCATTGGCTGAATATTTGATCACAATATGAGTATAGAAAAAAATAAAAATACCATTTTACAATTCAGCTCACGACTTGGGTGGGTGATCTTATGTTTCTTTTGAGAGCAGTTTTGTTATTGTGGAATACGTATATATGAATTCAGGAAATGCAAAAATATCTATGTAAAATGGATTAAGGATTTCGAAGCTTTCAACAAATAAAACGTACAAATGGCTGGGTACCTGCTATAAACTTATGAAAGGACTATTGTTTCTTTATAAGAGAAGCTGGTGAGGGGACAATGGACTAGATATTAAAAGTTATAACTTCTTAACTCATTTTAATTATTTCTATGCGCAAAGTGCAGGAAAATGCATTTTCTTAAAAGTGTTCCCACCATTTTCTCATATTCTTTGTTTAAATAAACTACCAATGAAATGTCTGGGGACTTTTTGCACTTTCAAATTAACTAAAAGTGCAACATTCACTCACTGCATTTCATTATAAAGGGAAGTTGAAGAGTTAAAAATTGTCGAATTGGGTTCTATAAGCACAAAGCAATTTGCGAATGAAGATAAAAACGTGATTATTTATAGCTTATTTGTTTCTTGGAAGCTATGGAGTGAAAAGGAAATGGTTTGTTTCTTAAGAAGTTGGGCAACGCACTCGTTTCTTCATTTCCGTTTATAAACAATATCATCATGCTTCATGCCAAATATTTATACAGGAGAAAACTTGAGCATAATTCACATTCATTTGTTGCTCCAAGATAACGTCTTCGTATTTTCTTTTCCCCCAGCATGTATTTTTGTTTTTGCAATAAGAAGTTATTACATTGCTGAGTTTTGCAACAATACAGATAATCTGAAGTTGTTTTATTTGTTGTACATCGATCTTTTGGGAAGATAATAACCATCCTTTTGTATATTGTTTAATTTATATATTTGTTGGCACATGTGATCGGTGTTTTTTTTATCCCATTTGCAGTTAGCTTGGTCCTATGCCAAGAACCTTGCAAAGTTTGCAGATAAGTTTGTATTGTTTCTGGAGGGATGAGAAATAATATTGCGCATGACATTGAATATCATTTTCACTTTTGCCAGGCTTTTCTATGTATTGAAAACTTGCAAAGAGCATAGAAAACTCTTGATTCAGGATACTTCTGATACAAGAAACAAATTTAGACCCGAAGTTGGGTTTCAGCACCTGATATATAGTCAACAATCCTATTTTTACAGTTGTCCTCCATGTACCTACATGACATTTGTGGCGCTGTTAGTCTTATACATGCAGTAAATTCATATTCCAAAACTTTTGGACATAAATATTTTGGTCCCTTGACTATAAACAAGTTCCACTTGACGTCAACAAGCTGTAATATCTTACTATACCTTTAGTCTTGTGATTTTCTCCAATCAGATAAGCTCACAACTTGGGGATTTTGTATACTAAAAACAAAAGCGATCAATTTATTTACACTCCGATACAATGTACAAGAATAACACTTCCTAAAATGGGGTCTATAAGACAGATCTAAAAGGGTGCAGTGTCTTTGTTATTAATAATTTGGCTCATAGGTATACTTACTGTGGTAGGTCTGAGGGGATAACTATCAACTTAGCACTTAGTTGTCATTGGTTGCAGTGTTTACTGTTGGTCCCTATATAACTATGGGGAATACCGAGTTATTTAACTATACTTTATGACTCAAAACATGCGCTATACCGATCATGCTTTTAACTGTTTACTATTGACAGTGCTTTATGCCTTAAAATCTATGCTATCTCGATCATGATTAACTGGTTTCAATTTGTTGCGAATATTTAAGCATGATAAGAGAGAAAATATTCTTTACTTCATGTAGGCAATGTTTCCGGGTAAATTACAAAACCATATCAGTTCGCCTTATAAATTAACTATAAAATCTGAAAATTTGCTGCGTGATATTCTGATCTAATTGGCTTCAAGTTCTATTTTTGTTAGCAAAATGTGATTGAAGTTGTTATATTTCATTGCTTTTAATCTTGAAATCATGGATCTACGTATACGCATAACTTTTATAAGAGTACGAATTTCATTGCGTGTGTTCGACACAAATGTCACCATCTTTCTTGAATTTGTGTTTATCCTCTCAAACAAAGTTCTTGCATTTTGAACTTACTCTCTTTATGCAAAACTTTCTTCATTTTATCCGGAATAGCTGACTGTTATTTAGGACTTAAAAAGTTTTTCAGCTTGTTTTGATTACCATTTCACTTGGGCATTATTGAATGCATTCGAAGCTATTGCAGTCGTAAAAGTCATCCAAGTAAACATGGTTTTTTAGTGATTTTCTTCCCTATTGCAAATGTCATTTTTTATCCTATTTTCAAATGCGCTGTAGCAACTGCCGGACGACTGCTTTTCCATATCACTTTTATCGTTGTATAGATCAAAAGGTATTTCTCAATGCGAAAACGACGCCTTTTTTTCGGAGTTAAGGAGAGCAAAAAAGTTTCCTATCACGACCTGGATGGCTTTGATTTTTTCCATGTTCAATGCCAATGGAATCCAAGGTGATGATGGGCATCAAAACATCTCCCTTGAGGATGAAGAGTGCTTTTCCACACTCCTGAGTAGGTGCATCCTAGCGAAAAATGTATAGTTAACAATAATCTTCAGGAAATAACTTTGCCAATTCCTCTCACATTTCCCCCCTTTCAAAAAGATAAAACAATGCACGTGCAGCAAAAGTTCACAAACGATCACCTAGGATTTGTATCAAAGTGAGATTGCTATGGTACACTTTTTTTCTTCATTTATATTTTTACGAGAGGGATTTTATATTGTGTATATATGGATCTGAGCAAATGCTTCAGTGTCCTTAACTTTTATTGGGTTTCAAGTCTATGGCTTTTCTGGAGTATCATTCGAGGAAATCAAGTAAAACACTGCAGTGAAATGAAGACCAAAGTGATTGTGCTGATAACGAAAGTATATCTTAAAATGCGTAGGGTATTGTATGTAATAATTTTTACTGTTTTATACGTATAGGGGCACTTAATGCAACGACTATACGAAGTGGTTTCAAATTCAGGCGAATTGCAAAGTAAAAAGTTTTATGAGATATAAATTATAGAGCGTATTTATGCAGCAATATTGAAGTCTTTTTTTCCTTATATATTGTGAATTCAGTATATGGATTTTCACATAAAGTAGATTATATACCCTACTGACTAGATTTATATACAATATGTAAAAACACCAGAAATAGATCAAACAGTGTATAATGTGGGGTGTACATGAGCAATATTTGGAGTAAGTTGTGCAACTTTGATATTAAAGGAGATCTGACAGGGTTTTGTAACATACCCTGAAAAGTTCCCAGTTTATAGATATGATGCCTAAAAAACCGTTGATGCCAACGAAAGTTTTGTCAGAATTCGTAAACAAACGTTATTAACTATTTAGCTTGTTGAATTGGTCACGCCTCATATGTGGTTTGACAAGCTAAGTGAACGACATGATTGGCACAGTCGGGTGAATCTGGGCGTGGTTGGGCAGGAAAAGGCATGGTAAATTTGCATACTGACTAAGCCGTCCAATAGGAACAAAGTTGGTCATCTTGCAGCCCAGTTGTAACACGGATCATTGCTCAAAAACGGCTTAACCAAAAAAATTCAAAATATTAATAGAAATACACATTCATATTCTCTCAACATAATTTGTAATTTTATGAAAATCTGTAATCTAAAAAAATACCTTGTCAGATCTCCTTTAATATCTAACTAGGTTATATAATGATTAATTTTAATGTCTAATAAGTTTATGAAGAGGATCTCTGCGTATGTCACCGTGTCTCAAGTTAAATTTACTGCATTGTTGAAGTCAAGTCTTGTTATCAAATTATGGTTGAAGTTATGGAATTGGGGGAGGGGGGGGGTACATTTAATGTTTTTCTTTGCTCTGCTGGGTCTGTTGTTATATTGGCTCATTGACTGAAGAAGCTGCGCTAAGCCTACATAAGATTTCTTTTGAGTTGTTGGTCACGTTGACTTAAATGTCGTTGCTAAAGGATTGATGTCTGCTGCGATGGAAATGAGAAAGCTTGGCCTTTTTCATTTATCTTGCCTTGGATTTGTAGCAAAAACTTCCTGAAAACGTTATACTGTCTATAAGGCAGTATTTACTGACTTTCTATTCAGTGCGCACTCCTACAGTGTATATAGGTCCATAGGATGGCATAAGTCACGTGGTGGCACGAGCATAGATTCTCGATGAGCAGTGATGACGATATAGAAATTGTATGGCAGGCACTCTATTTTTATGTGCACAACTTTATATTGCCGAGTCATGCCGAATTAATTCATGAATATATAATGCATTTAGTGTTCGAACTAATAATGACGGCAATTTAACAGAAAAAATATTGAACAATATTAAGTGACTTGCTGCAATTCAAAAGAAATGACACAATAAGACCTCCAGCGACGTTCATTGTCAATTTGTAGGACTGTTTTGCATAGTGGAACTGTTAGAAAAAATAGCTGGTTTTTAGTTTCATAAAATTACACTTTTTAATTTTATACAAACCCACTTTGCACTTTGGTGTGGGTAATGTTAATGCACGACGAAAAATAGTCCCTTTTCTGGAACTTTTATGGCAATTTGCTAAGGCATTCTTGCATGCAACAGTTTTTGTCTCAGTCAGAATGGCTCCTTATTGGCCAGGTAATTCACGTGACAGAGTGTAGAGATACATCTCCAAGTAACAAGGCTCCCCTATTCCTTAACACCTGCTAACTATGACTGATTTTTACTATATATACCTACTCACCATTAACTCAGTCTTTGATGCTAGGATGAACAAAAAGTCTGAACACCTGAAATTAGGAATGGTGCACGAGTGTTACCATTGTCCCATGTTCACCAGTGAATATCCCTAAAATTCTAGGTCGTTCAAATTGCATTTATTTGACCGTTGCAGTTATAGCACTCCAGTTCCAATTGACCATTTTCACGCATGCGCGAGAGCGGTAGCGGCTGTTTCCCTTTTTTGGTAGTCCAATCATCGGTCGAGGTTGACGGAAATCCTCGTACATCGTCCAAAACGATATATAACGCATGAAAATCGTTTATTGTAACATATAACAACGATTATTTTAAAACATTCATAGTGTTTGTATTTGCAAACTGTACCCAGTTTGGTAGTCATGTTTACCTTATCAGAAAACACGCCCACATCCGGATATGCGCAGTTCGTCGTGAAAATGGTCAATTTGAAAGTTGTAGAGCATCATGAAATCAGTTTAACGCGGCTCCATACAGCCGCCCCCTGAGAAACAGCTTCCCTGCAGCATACAACTACGAAAATAGGAAAAATGCTGGTATAAAAATACGAATTGGATTATGTGAAAAATAAAAATATACAGTTGTAGAGGGGTATATAGACAACCCACTGATAATTTTTTCCTAATATCCCAACAAAACTAATGTCTAAAAAATTATTGAAAAAATACATCCAAAATCCACGCCGGTAACATATTTTTCGTTAAAAAAAGGACTAGACCATCACACATGGTGTCAAAAAATTCATCTTTAGTAGCTCCTCACCACATCATCTCTATATTCCAGATTAATGTCACTGTTTTTTTTTTTTTTTATACATAGTTAGAAACTTTGCCAAACTGGATTGCCCAGCTGCGTCTTTGCTGTGGCTTCCCTGCCTGACATACATTTAGTTTGCTGTAGTATTTATTGACAGGCATATAGCTTTAGCAAAACCACATTATATACAAAGGGTGGTGGAAGCATAGAATGGGTTGCCAGTGAGATCAAGGAGTTGGTAAGATAATGGATGCTGGAACAGTTGCTATATATAATCGAAACTTGTCAGTTTTTGAGACTGTATTACTTGTTTGACAGGGGCAAGCTAGTTGGACCATGAGTTGCGGCCTGACATTTATAATGTATGATATCATTGCAAATTCATTATTTCTATAGATATATTTTTTATCATGTGACATCATTTATGGATGGTTCCAAACGTATAGAAAACCCATGCACAGTCTTCATGAAATGCTGTTACAGTTACCTTTTTTGTTGTTTTGGTATGTTGGTTTGTGCAACTGGCAGCCGGAAGTTGATGTCTTGTCTGCATTTTTGCGTCTCCTCCGGCTAGAAATCGGTCGATGCCCATGTCCATGCACATTGGACACCTTATTCCTCCTCTCTCTCTCACTCATTCTCTATCTCCTTCATTTTTTCCATCTAGAAATATAATAAACATTTGTTACGAAGCGCAGCCACCGCTCTATTCGCGATCCGGAAATGGGCCAGAGGATGGACCGGAACCGGAAGCTCGACCCTTTGCACTTCTTTTCTTATAAACTACACAGACGATCGACCGACAAAAATCAACGACTTAACATTTTTTAAAAATTGTCAACCGCCTTCAAAAGCATATAATGCCCAGTAACGTGATGCTCGTTTGTTGGGTTTTGGCGGCCATTACAAGATGGCCGCCAGCTGAACAAATATAATACTTCACCGTATAATGAAGCTGCTGTGGAGAATATGACATCTAACTAGAGCAATTGATATGCAGACTGAAATTATTATTGATTGGATGGTGTTTTCTATGTTGGCATGTGCGCATGGTATAAGTTATGCATATGTAGGTGGATTATGGTGGATATTTAAAAATATTTTGCATTAACAAAAGTCAATCCAACTATGCACACATTATACTGATAAGCAATTTGAATGAGTTAGCAACAACATAAACCGAGCATGTGTTCAATTTAGGGATGTTATTGTTAGAAAGATGGCGTATATATACATATTTGCATGGATTGAACAGGGTAATTCAATTGCATTGTTGAATGTTTGTTAGGTATTCAGTCTGCACAAACAGTAGATGTGTGTATATGTTTGCTGATAAATTTTGTATGGCGTGGGAGTTGCAAAACGAGACACCGTAAAAAATAATGTAGCCCTAGGACTAAAATGGCTACGTTGCTCCTAGGTATATGAACTCAACTTATTGTTAGTTTATTTTGAAGGAACAACAGAGGTCAAAAAGGTGCATGCTTCGTTAGAGTTTATACAGATGAAAAATTCAGTGCACATGTTTAATTTAGCTTTTCCTGAAATCCTTTCTTCGTTCGTTAATAAATAATTGTTATTCAACTGTTATATCTGAAAACATGGGAACAATGTTATATTTTCGAATTCGGGGGTTCAGAATATTTGGTAAAAAAAATTATAAAATGTTTTGTAATGAATACTTAATACAACCTGAAGCATTAAAACTTCACTGCAACAAATGTATAACTTATGTTTGAGGCAAACAATCGTAATATTTCTGCATGCAGTCTGAGCTCAAGATCAGACTGAAATCACACTTTAAATCATTGTGATTGTATAAGTAGCCAATTTTTTTGCATATTCCACCAGTTAGGTTTCTTCACTGTTTATGATAAATGAAAGTGAATTGCATAAAGACAATACTACAAGTGTGTGGGGACCTTGAAATAACGTTGTGCATTGAGTGAAATACTTTGATTATTCATAGTAAAGAATAGATGTCATATGCTGTAGAAGACTGAGTTGCATGCAGCGCCACCAAAGGGCTCGTTTTGACCAAGGTTATGGAATGGAGACTCCAGCCAAGCGACGCTGTCGATGTGTGACTCAAAATTACCCAGAATGCACTCCATTTGGAACCCAAAGTGCGAACTTGTAACTCAAATAGCACCGTAAATATTCAATTTACCGGATAACACCCAACGTAAGATTTGTTCTACAACACAATTTAGATGTTATTGACAAAAAATAATTGTTGAAATACTCCGTGTAAGTCCTGAATCGAATACGATATGAATACATTGATATGTACCATTATTTTTAGAACTCGATAATGGACTAGCTTACACGAAGTATTTCAACAATTCTTTTTTGCTAATGACATCTAAATTGTGTAGAAGAAATCTTACCTTGGGTGTTATCCGGTAAATTGAATATTTACGTTGCTATTTGAGTTACAAGTTCGCACTTTGGGTTCCAAATGGAGTGCATTCTGGGTAATTTTGAGTCACACATCGACCGCGTCGCTTGGCTGGAGTCTCCATTCCATAACCTTGGTATTCCTTTGTTTTGACGTAGGATAAGCATTTCTGGCTTGCACAGCACTTGCTTTACACGCACATGTGAACTTGGAAAAGTTTGAGTGTTTAACATATAGTGAACTTAATGACACTTTATTAATATCCGGTTACGTTATATGTGCATAAGACGAATATGGGGCAAAGCATGATTTTTTAGGTTTTCGAAAGTTGAGCTCTATAACGTGTGAAGTTTCAATTCGTAGAGACTTTGTGTGTTTGCCGAAACATTGAAGGAAAAGCTATAAAGCTAACAAAGATGGCGTCTTGTGGGTTGGTTTTGACACTCACTTGCGTCGAAGTCTAAACAGGCTAATTTGATTTTGCGTTTGCCTGAAAAGACGAGATCGGCAACCAGTTTGTTGCCTCTTTTAATTTGCGATAGCTCAAATATTTGCATCACACTAGTGTCTCAAGTCTCCGCACTTTGGCGCTTTTCGCGTTCGACGGCCGCCATTTGCAATCGAGCATCCTCACTTATTTTCTTCCTCCTCCAACTTCCTATTTATAGAGTAAACTTGCAGCACTATTTATTTGTTACACCAAATGCATGACTGTTTGTGTGGTTTGCGTTGTGACGTCACAGCAAACCTTTTGTCATGGCGTTTGCTATTTCAGGCGTATTTGTTGTTTCCATTTTCTACCGCTAGGAGCGCAGGAATACGCAAAAAAACACTTGTGTGCTAGCCAACGTGTGTACATACTTAATGTAGGGCAAGGTTAGAAGGGCTTTGTAGTCTGGCTAAAAAATGTGTTTGAGGGTCAGTTTAACGAGAAGTGTTCAACTGTGCGAAATGTGGACACAAAAGTGGCATGTGGCCAGATTCCCGCGCTTTCCACGGTCTTCAACATTCCCATGGTTTGTGAAAATAGCGCCACCTACTGGGCAAACACCGAATTACCTCCTTGCACTAGTGTGCAATAACTTAGAAGTTTCTCCATGGGCGTGAATTTCGTTACTACCTCAATGTGTAACCTCCTTGTTGTGGTAATTTATTTTTTCCTAGACATAATTCGGATTCGGTTATTTGTTTTATGATTTATGTACTTAAAACAACTACATTTTTATGCAGTTAGTTGTGCAGAGTTATTTTAACCCAAATTATATGAATGACAATTGTGTTGTTCTAAAAAAAAAACTAATTGATAACTTGAAATTGATACCAAGGCAAAAAGGTATTACTTATACATATTAATAATTTACACATCTAAGAACTGTGTGTATATATTGTAAGTACTATTTAAAAACGTATACACGTTTTTCTATGCAAAAAATATTGTTAGTTATAGGCTACATAATGACAGCATGTTATAAAACCTTGTCAGTTCACCTTTAAGATTAAACTTGGTACATTGTGTAGAAATTGATGGACCAGTGACAACATTGTATGTGAACCTGTATCATTCATTTTGATACCTGATAATCCTTTTTTTACTATCATTTCCAATGTATTCAATAGTCGGGGTTGCCAAGCACGCAGCAGCAATTCAATCATGAAAGTAGACACGCCTTTTTTTTGTGCCAAGATAAATTTTAATTTTATAAATGCATTTCTATTTTTCTTTTTGTACAGTATTATTAATAATTTTGGCAGTTAGCTGAAAGAAACAATTGGCATCCAGATTGCAGACTTTAGAGAATATGAATTTGTATATATATTTGCTTCAATTTGCTAAAATATTGAAATTTAACATTGTTCAATTGTTTTTTCTAATTATTGCAATAAGGCAGCACTTTCTCAAGTACATCGATAGAGTATCGTTTGATTAGCTGCCTGGAAAAGTTGGCAGGGAAAAGTCAGGGAATTTCAAAATCGAAAAGCAATATAGCTCTGATAATGCAGTCATGTGGTTTTGGTATTGTATGGGTCTACGTAATTTGTAATGGGACACAGGAGATTCAGTTTTCACTGTGCATGTTGTAGATACCATAGCAAGACTTTTGTTATGTACATCTTTGTTGGATGAGAGACACCATTTGCAACTGGATGCAAGTTTACTAATTATCCTATCTATCACATTTCCCGAAGAAGACAACTAATTTGATAGCTGAGCCAAGCATTTGAACTAGTGGTTTTGGAAGCTTTCACAGAAGTCCCGTATTTGTAATGAGAGATAGGCAGTTGCACGCTGTGCAAACATTTCTGATTCACCTTGAAATTGATCCTTGGCCAATTTTACACAAGTGCAGTGCACATCCAATCAACCAATTTGAAACTCAATCCGCCTTTCAAAATCTCCTACTTAATTATACGCCCATGTTCATTTTACCTTATATACAGGATGTCTCACCTAAAGGAAGAAGCATTAAAATTGCTCGTAAACAATTATAAATTTGGAAAATATTAATTTTTCTAACCACAAAATTCGATCCTATTCTCAGCACCGTCTAAGTTTATATTACAGCTAAAGAGATCTATGTACATACCTTGCAATATAACTTTTGTTTTTAATTTTTACCCATGTTTTGTATAAGCTTTTATTGGCATCGTACAGGAAATGCGTATGAATTCACTTTTAATTTAGGAAATGAATTATGTAAGCTACCGGGTGGATGAAAAAGGTGGGCAACATCAAATAACTTTCTTCATAATCAAAATATTGAAGACTTGTTTTCGCGGACAAATATATAGGAAGTCATACAGGGTGGTTCAAAAGTCTGTGGAAATCGTTAATAGCTTGGACAGGAAGTGACAGACAACAAACATGATGACATTGTGTCTGTAACATGGCAAGGGGACATTCATTTATGGCGGTATCGATGATCTTGGAACATTCCTTCAAGGTCACATGAATTCTAACTCGGCCAATTTTTGCGCTAGGTGGGTAGTTTAAATTAGTGAAAGAGAGCCGACAGCATTCTGAGCACATTGGTGAAAACGGATTTGAAATTGGTGAAGAATTGCATTAATCATCGCGATACAAGTTTTTCTGCTGCCACTGAAAACAGACTGCCTCACCATACTGTGTCTGAACCCGACAGTATGGCTTGACTGCATTACACATTGCTCTCGTATATGCGATGGCACCGCATGCAGTACAGTGATTAAAAATAAAATATTGCTGGATGCTAAGCTAATGTCCGGAAAATTACGTAACTTGTCCCACCTTACGTATTTCGGCTCGATCTGCAACTTTCCAATTGGAACCAAGCACCTATCTCAAACGGTGGCAAAGTTAGAATTCGGTTGAACGTGAAATAAGGGTCTCCCTGTAAATTTAACTAATGCATTGTAAAGCGCATCTATGACTTCCTACTATACAAATTCAGGTTGGGAAAAAATTGAACGAGCTCCACCTGGTGACTAATCAAATTCTGATAAATCGTGCTAGGTTTCTCTCGAACAAGTTTCAATCAGTATGGCTGCCTTTACATAAGAGTGGGAGGTATAAATGTTAGTTCAAGTGACTCGTGGGTCAAGTTTGCCTTTCATTCTCGTCGCTATGTTAAAAACAGAAGGTTTTTTGGATTGAAAGATGGAGATAGAGCATATAGTTCATTTCCGGTGTGGAATAGCGAGTGCCGAGGTGAAAGTTGTGTATGTATGGTGATGGAAGTAGGGCTAAGTGCGACGTTACGCCGCCAGGTGGCGTGGCTTTCGCAGTGACTTGACAGCTGTTGGCGATTGGGCTGTCCAATGTGCCCGTTGGATGGCGATTGGATGACACTGCAATGAAAAGAAGTAACGATCGTTGACGAGCTTTCATTCTGGCTTTGCTCTCTGATGCCGAAGCTGGATTTATATTTGCTTATTTCGCTCAGTGTTTCATGACATTGCCGATGATATATAAGTAATTGGGCAAATTTGGCTCTTTACAGGTGAGACGAGAAATACGTTGCGCAGACTAAACCAGGACATGTAAGTGCACATCCTGTAAATATATATTATATTGTGTATAATGATGTTATACAGTCAAACCTCGTTAATTCGACACCTGGATAATTTGTCACAATTTAAAGTCCAATCTCCATAGACTGATGTTTTATAAGTTTGACTTGCTATATTTTCTTTAATAAGACAACGACATCATAAGTAGTTATTATATATTATATGTTATATCACTCTTGGTTATATGTAAGTTTATTTATTAATGGGTATGCTGATTTATGAATTGATTTATTCACTTTTATGAATCATGGATTTGAATGTGAACATGATTTCAAGATTAAACTTAATGAATTCATTATTTGCTTTCAAAAGTTGGCACTTTCCAGGAAAACATGGAAATGGCAGAGATTATAACGAAAATTAAATATTAGGGAATTTGGTAAAATTAATTTTTGTTTTATAGTGCCACGTAATCTAAATATACTATAGCTGGTTTCTATAATCTAATAAAGAATGAACGTGATGATATTGTTCGTAATGTACACACATGCAGCTGTATAATTAAATAAGAGTGTTATACTACATATACAGTAGGCTAGTGGTCTGAAGAAATGATACCTATGTTGCTTTGGTTTCATTGTTCCAAGCTTCATTTGTGGCTCAACGATTCGTATCAATTGATATTACCTTGGAGTGTAATTTGAAACTTGTTATCAGAGTGCCTCATATTGGCTCCACCCATTGTTACATGTAGGCCTAAATAATGTCACCTCGTCTGGGGAATAATAGTACAAAAATTCAATCGCATGTTCGACAACTGCAAATCTCCAGTGCAGCAAATCTCAAATGAGCTGTAATAATCAGGATGCTCCATTAAATACCCTTCCACGTATAATGACATTTTAAAGTTTAAACTGCTCCAAATCACGTAGACACAAACAACATTTTACTGTACCTACTTGCTTTAATATACAGGGTGTCCCATCCAGAAGGGAGCACCTTAGATATTAACGCGGCTCCATACAGCCGCCCCCTGAGAAACGGCTTCCCTGCAGCATACAACTGCGAAAATAGGAAAAATGGTGGTATAAAAAATACGAATTGGATTATGTGAAAAATAAAAATATACAGTTGCAGAGGGGTATATATGCAACCCACTGATAATTTGTTTTCTAATATCCCACCAAAACTAAAGTCTAAAAAAATTATTGAAAAAATACATCCAAAATCCGCGCCGGTAACATATTTTTCGTTAAAAAAAAGGACTAGACCATCACACATGGTGTCAAAAAATTCATCTTTAGTAGCTCCTCACCACATCATCTCTATATTCCAGATTAATGTCACTGTTTTTTTTTTTTTGCATTTATAGGTTTTAGTTTTTCCAATTTCTGATTGATATGGGTATGTTATATAAACGATTTTCATGATATAATTTCATTTTCGGGCTTTTTGCATTCAACTAAAATTAAATGACCGTGAAATATGGGTTGTACTACGTTTACACAAGATATGACTAGGTTGTAAAAATGCGAAATTTTATCTGACATCAACGTTTCGTAACATTGTAAATACATGATATATAATAATGTCTCACAAAAGTATGAGAAATTGGTTGGTAACCCAAAATAAATACTACTGTCAGCAATTGCATGGAAAATGTGATTCATGCATAGGTACGTAAATATTTTGGAAAACTTAGTGCCCGTTTTTATTGCCGTTTTCGTGTTTCTGAAGTATAGTTACATTTAATTCTTTGAAATAACTTTTGAGGGTATTTACTCTCTCCCCCATGCTATGAAAGTTTATTTACCGATTTCATTTCGGCATTAATTAAAAAAATGAAAGTACGTTTTGCTGAGTCGGCTCTTGTTTCACGTGCAGCCATTTCACTTTTCCTTTTTTCGAGTTTTAATGAAATTTATTAAAATATTTATGATGTGGAAATATGCAGAAATAATATAATTAGGCGAAACCATTTAAACAGCTCTCACTTTGAATCGTTTATTACTTTTTAGCTGCACAGCCACTGCAAGTTAATTAAACCTAGTCACAATGTAGGTTAATTATTGTTATTTCGCAAACAACGTGAGAAATGTTATGCTATTGCGTTTGTTGACTTTGGTAGATTTTTTTCCCCTTCTCTGTCAATGGATTTAATTAACCGAGATGATAAAAAGATATGGTGACACTCCGATAGGGGCGCTGCACTTCGTTAATTCCACCTCTTCGACAATTTGCCTGGTGAGGTGCTGGCGAGAAAAGTAACAAATAACACAGTTATTTTCATTTCATTTGTTTGCAGTATATGTATAGTACCTATACTATTTCAGCATGAGCATTCAAGGCCTTTCTTCACGTTCCAACTTCTCCAATTTCAAAATGCCAAAATTCGCTCTGTTTATAGTTAAACAATTGCTTAAAAAAGAAACTAAAAGTGCTGACATATACAATGTTTTAACCGTATGAGGAAAGATTGCCTACATTATTGTTTTGAAACCTAGTATATCGACAACAAACATGACGTATTATATACTAGTTGAATTGTAGTTATTTTTTAACCGAAACTGTTCTTTTGCTGAAGCGTTTGGTTTTTTAGCTGTTTTTTAGTTTAAAATTACTCCAATATATTAGTACAGTGAAACCTGTCTTAAGGACCACTCGTTTTAAGGGACCACCTACCTGCTTCACCGATTTTGCTCGGTCCCGTGGAGCTCTATAGGATTTAACATGGCGACAGGATCACCTTCCAAATGTACGACCAAGGATCATGATTTTTGAGGCCCAAATTGATGAAAATCTGTGAAATGGGGCACTTTTTCAAAAGTCAGGCCAAAATTACAGATATTTACGTAATTTTCCAATCGCAGCCATAAAATAAAAACATAGGGTCTATGTATTTCGGTACACCTGCATAATGAAAAACATGTAAGGTTGTGCTGTATAAAATTGGTTTTATTGTTCCCTGGTCCCGCCATTGGTCCTCTTAGACAGGTTTCACTATTAGGCTACTACCATTCGACCAATCAGGATTTTGGGATTCACTATGTTGTTGGAGGAGAAATGACTTTATTTTCTTGATAGAAGCAATGTGATGCGTCTAACAACAGCTCGCCACTCTTGTTAGGTACAGCTCATTGGTTTGGAGACAATAACCGCATGAGACCCCGCCCAATTAGCATGCCACCAATCAAGTTACAATGTTTAGCCAGCATCCCACCAGGGGTCACTTGCTGACAATTGCGATCAAGTGTCAATGCCTGTGAATATTCTACTATATAACTTGGAGCATCAAATTATTTTTCTGATTAGGGTGCCCCTGGTGGAGTCCGATTGCACATGGAAGCATGGCTGAATGCCCATGTTCGAAAGTCCATATTAAAAAATCTGAAAATGATACAAATATGAAATAAATTGCATATGATGTGAAGAGAAACACTGTTTAATTCAAGCCTAAGTTTATTACGGAATTCATATCCAATCGTTGATAAAAAAATCCCAAAGTTGGGAGAATTTTACGCATTTGGGAAAGCCGGGAGTTAAACGTTATCGAGCTACCTCAATGAAATTTAAACAGATTCTTCAGAGATGTATTGGCTTTCTATCGTTACTTTGTTTATCAATATATATTTTGTTTAATTGTGCTGGGATTTTTTTTCTTAAATGATCCAGAATAATTCCCACCTTATTATGCCAGGCTTGTTTTCAGTTAGCGGGCTGCCGCATGACTTGAATGGTCTGTAGTAGAATATGTAGAGGCACTTGTAATTGGTATGATGATGAGGATGATGGTTATGATGAGGATGATGAGGATGATGGTTATGATGAGGATGAGGATGAGGATGATGAGGATGAGGATGATGAGGATGAGGATGATGAGGATGAGGATGATGATGATGATCCTGCGATCGAGTTACGGTGCAATCGGAGCTGATTGCATTCTCTCTCTCTCTCTCGATACGCTGAGTGTGCCATACAGAGGCCATTGGCAGGAACCAGAATGCACAGAGCCCACCGGAAGTGGCCATTTTGACGCTGACTTAATTCGATGGAGCCAGAATAAATGTTGCGTTACAGGTGGTCTTAACTGTTTTCCTAATATCATTCTCAACGGCCAACGAACTACTTTGTCTCCGCACTGGCTAACGAAGATCCAAATTCTTCCTGATTGATTCTCTACTTTAATTAACTTAGTCCCATCATCGTATTAAACTGTACGGAACCTTTTGTATAATCTTCCAGCTGTTCTTGAAGATGTTTGTTATATTCAAGCAAAAAGTAAGGAGGTAAATATACAGTAAAACTTGTGGGATATGGTGGAATTTCGTGATGTGTGTCTGTTTTAATTAGGTTAGATTAGGATACACAATACATAGTAGTTTTCAGAAGTACAAAAAGGCAATTGGTAAATTGGTGGAGTTTTTGGTTCAGTGGGCGTGGTTCATTTGAGATGAGGGAGGACGCATGCGCACTGTGCAACATGCTGCTGCCTTACACCCAGTCATCATGTTCATCTCCATCATTATCATTATGGTCTGTGTCCGTAAAATGAGCGTGAATTGTGCCGGGGTAAAACCGGAAGCAGAACGGTATTGGGTACGTTGAACTTAATTTCTAGATTCACTGAGTAATGTGGGCGTGGTCCGAAATGAGCATCATGAACAAAAAATTGCGAGTCACGCCTTATGATAGCTGGCTGTCTCCTGTAGAGGTTCGCCCTGATACCCGCAGGTGGCGCTAATCAAGTATTTTTTTTCGGGGTGTAGCACAAGAACAACAATTCAAAAATGGTTTCTGAATAGCATATTAAAAATTAAACGAGTATTAATGAATTTACAAAGAAATATAAATTTAAATGAAAATCATTCCAGTTATCAGCTTGATAGATACTGTATTATTGTTTTCTGTAACAATCAAGAAAATATTATGTATTCAAGTAACAAATAATCGAGACACGTAGAACCCTTATATCATAAAATACCATGTGTAAATAATGACCTATAATAACTCCCTAAGCCTACAACTCCTAAAAATGTATTTTTTCTACCTAATATGGAATTGTTTTCCGAAATATATTTTTCCCAAGTTTTCTCAACTTTGTTTTTAATATACAGCCCCTACGAAAATTATTTGGCATTAATACGTGTAAATAAGTTGGTTTTAAAATCACACGTTATAATCATCATTTGATGCACGTGTTACTATATAGAATGACATTACCAGCATTATCTATTTGTGTATTTGGGGGCATTCATTCAAAATACAGACAATGGTTGTCATGATGGATGCATTAAGCGACTAAATGGCCATTGTCAAGAAAATGAATGGATGACGTCAAACCTTAAAAGTACTAGAAGACACATGATGCACTTACTTCGACTGACACTTTCTCCCAAATCTGCCAGTTAATGTGTGGCGTTGCTAATATCTTAAATATGTTCTGGTGGGAGCATCTTTAATTGTGTAAATTATTATATACGTTTTTTCTTATAATGTAGGAAGAAATGAATACCGTATATTTTCTAACACACGCCGGTCCACAATTGAAACCCGGACAATGATTAAAAACCGGTTTTCAATGCAAGCCTCAGGCGTATTTTGAATAGAAGCCCGGGCGTCTGTTAGAAAATTTACGGTATGTACCATAGTAATGTTAATACACAAAAGTAGGCCTAGCCACGTCCGAGATCATCTACCTTGTGTCTTGTCGTAAATATGCATATAAAGCTGGGTGAATGGTTTAATATCGCCATCATAATGTGCATGAACATGCAGGGGGTGCAGTTAATAGTGTACTTGGTGTCCAAATAACGGCCTGTAATGCTAAACCTTAAAACATGGTAAAAGGCAATGTTACACAGACACCTGGTATTTTATGTTTTATGGATTAAGTATAAAACAGAAGTTGTACATCTTTATAGTAGAATGTAGTGATTATTACATTTTTAAGCAAATGGATTCCATAACTACATAACTGTAAAACGTTATGACTCGTAATTAGAATATTATGGAGAGGCGTTTGAGGTAGAGCATTGACAAACCACGTGATCTGGTGTGTTTTTGCTTAACAGTAAAAGCTGGCTTCGTTAGTTAATAGTCTGTAAATATCCTAAAAGCATTTAAAATTCACGAAATAAATGTAATTAGGTAGGTAAATGAATTTCCATACCTATTTTTAGACATTATTCTGATGATATTTGGCCGACCGTTGCAGCTGAAACAAATTTTGACATGTATCCAAGCTAACAAAATATGAAAGGGTCAAATTGGTGCTTTTTGGAAAGATAACCTTTGAAATAGGGATATTATTCAAACGCTATACAGTGCTGTCATAGCGTAATAAGTAATGACTTGAGAAATTCAAGTAATTTTTTACTGCACATTTGATGTGGACAACAGTGAGCATTGGATGATCGAACAGCATGTCATATTGTTTGAGCTGCATCAAATTCCCATATTCCACTGCTAGGCACATAGCACGTAAGAGATGATTTTGGCATAGAACTGTTCTTTTCAAGAAAGGTTGCGGTCTAGAGGGCCCCTCCCCCGACTTACTAGGATCTAACTTGGAATCACAGTACTCCTAGTACAGACCAGTGTTTGAATTTTCTGGTGACCCCACAACCTACATGAACTGAATAACAGTGCTGATTTGATTAAATACAATTTGCAATGGAGTTCTTCAATTATAAAGCTCAATGTCTGGGTATAGATTGCGGGTACACAAACATGTTTGCTGACCACTGTCCATTGTGGGCCAAGGTTTTCATCGTTGTTTCCCTGGTGGTTTCGTGGTGACGAGCTGTCTCGAATACCGATAATTAATTAAGTTACATAGGCATGGAACGATGCGCCCTCTGTTGGAATATGTGTGCAGCTCATCGATCGCAATCTGTCGGCATTGCGATAAAATTGAAAAATGCGAACGAGTGTGTGTTGGTTGTCCCGCGTACATCGATCTGAGTTGGTGGTGGTGGAAAGGGGGAAGGGACCCTTATAATTTGATCGGTGAACATAAATTTGGAGAAATTTGGTCGATGACAAGCGAGCAACTGCAAACATTGGGGCTGTGTAGCTTGTGAATTAAGTACTGGGAGAAACTCTGTGCCGGCATAATGAACGAGCTTGCATGAGCATGGGAGAGATTTATATTCAGCCGGACGAATGAGTGAAATGAGTGAAAAGAAGAGGCCAACTTGATGGATGGTGTGTCTGCCAGAAGCAGAAAGAGCTTGCTTCAGCGGCATTGGACACGTCAGTTAGTAGAAGCGCCGCTTCATTATGTTGCTCGAGCGCAATGGCGGCCGGAATTTGGTCGCTTACCAACACCGTAATTAAATATCCGTGTTTGTGTGTATTCGTACATCACCTTGTCCCATGCCAATTTTCATCTGCCAGGTCACGCAAATCCCCCATCTAACATCACTACGGCTAATTTGCATTAATTTCCACCCTTAATAACTCCAATCGATCCGTGAACGTGCGAGTTAAGCAGCAAACGGGTGTTGTGTGGCAGTTAGTGGCGCCACTTAGCATGCAAGTCGATTACGCTGCCATCTGTCGTCTAAAATCCCCTCAGAACTTAGGCAGTGATCAACGAGGAAAGACATACAGAATGTCGTATCTCTCGTAACAAGTGCGTTATAAGTTACTGAGGCAAAACTAATTAACCTAACTTAACCAAAACTAGTTTGAAATACGTTTTGACACGCTGCGGTTCTTTTATGTTCACGGATGGGTTTCGAAAAAACCGTTATTTAACGGAGGAAACGCGTTTATTAGCCAAACTCACTGTGACATATACACCATGTGATCAGCCGCTTGCTACACATGCAATGGCTTTATACACCCAGAGGTGTAACTTATTAGTTAATTGCGCGTTATATACACATTTTGGATGGCCTTATAATTTTATTGATTGAATAAATCTAATTAATGTTGTTTTCCTGATTTACTATTTTCCTAAACAGATGATAGTTCATTATTAGAAGTACGTAGTTTCATAAAATATCTGTAACTACACTTATTTCGATAAGAAGATTTAGTATTTTTGCGGGGCACTGGATTGGCTTTTTTGTTCCGCTGCATTTCCACGGATCAACAACTATTTTTCTTTTGCCTTGTGAGGCAAAGTTTTGGACAAATAATAACAGGAAAATCGTCATTGATGGAAAGAAAGAAAACGTCGTCTTGTCTGTTGTCAAAAAACTAAATGCTCGTCTGGTGTATTGAACTTTCACAAAAAATCCATTACATGGTGGGAAATCTTTTCTTATTAAAGGATAATCAAATCGCGAAATATTCCTTATTATTACTTTTAAAGGTTTTATCACATTGCATAATGTTTACATAATCATGCAGACTTGTTTAGAGAAATGCCTAACAGATGTGTTTATATTGAAATAAATAAATATTCCTGCATGCAATATTTTACATCTAAGCTGATCAAAAGCTACTAATTGACCGATTCCACAGCCCTCCTAATGGCTGCTCGTATTGTGGTTCTGGGGAGAGCTGCAAGCTCCCACTGAAGTTCGCATTCCAAAATGGCGTCCACAAAATCCGCGAACCGTGAGTTTGGCCATAAAACCGGT
>JAQFZQ010000821.1:0-25963 GCA_034696005.1 Glomeris marginata
ATTCATGCTGCATGGTAACTTGGATGTTGAAAAACAGTACTTATTCATATCACAGCTAAATCTAAACTAACATTAAAGTTTTTATTTATGCCCAGGCATTTGTTCACATATGCATAGGGAATTTAGAATGCAAAAGGGAAATGTAAACATGAAAATTGCATTTGATTCTAAATACCCATCAACTTGTGACTTCTTAGGAATTTACCATTAACAGTGACATTTCAAAAATGTATCCAATTTAGTTTTTATTTCCCCTCCAGCATTTTGATAATACACTAGAATGTTTATAAAAACTTGCTTTGTTTATCAGAACATGCAAAACAATGCTTTGGCAATAGGGAAAAAAGACAGTAACTTTCGCCAACTTTTAAAGAAGCAAATATACTTTGAAGTATTTCATCACATGCGATAACATAATGCAGCAATAATAACAACAACAAATTATATTTTTACTGGTATTATTTTAAAATTGGTTATTGGATAATTCAACAAAGATTTATGCAGCGCTCACACATTTGCATTATTAAATATTCAAATTACCAGCTCTTGGAGGTGCAACATCACCACCAGGCTCGGACAGATCAGTGGCTCGGTATCCCGTAGTGGGCTGCGGAATAAAGATGAAATTCACGTGTTACAAATATGTACTGGCACAAAGTTGAAATGGTTAAAAGAGAATAATGTAATGTATACTGACTGTTATTACCAGAGGATCTCGCAAGGCCACAGCAGTTGCAGATGCCTGCGCGAACCTTTCCTTCGCTTTGATGGCACGGGCCCTTTCGTTGCGCAACCTCTCATCATCCTTCAGCAGTTCAACAAGCATTTTGGCCTTCTCACGGACATTCAGTCCTTGGTCCTTGTTCTCCTCGATGTACTGGAAATCCTTCAGGGTTTGAATGGCGAATATGTTCTCCTTGCACTGCTGAGCAACCTGCGTAAAACAAATTTTCCATGTAAATGCACTACATCAAATTTCACAGTACACATCAAAACAATATTTATCTGGTTTGCAAACTTAATTTCTATTCTGAAAAGCCATACATGCATTACTGAAATAAATGTACCCTTTTGTGAATATAAAATCTAAACGTGCATATTTGACAAGTCATCAGTCTGAATTCAGCTTTGCAAGAGGTGATAAGTCAAGATCAACATGTTCTTGCAAGGCCACAATTAAATCCAGAGTGTGCTTGCTACCAATATATAATCAATTGTGTTGTCATCAATAAGTAATTAAAGGTAATTGTGCACAACTGACAAAAAGCCAATTTTAATTATTATTTGCAGAATGAATATGGTACACATCAATTCAACCTGAATATTGCAAAATGAGCAAACTAATTTAATTAATTTTACTGGCCTCAAAAACACCGAATTGAATGTCCCATAAAACAAGCAAACAGCAATGTCAGCTTTAACATATCATGTAACATAAGAGTTATGTCATAGACAGGTATACGTATTTATTAGGGGAAATTTCATTTTGCATGTGTTAATTTTCAGAAAAAATATTAGAAAACATGTTATTAGGATACAGCCAACTGAAAATAAATGTAGAGACAAATCATTACCGAAAAATAATGCAGCTTGTACAATAAAATTGCACTTTCCGTTCATAAAAATACACTGCAATTTTATAATACAAGCTGTGGTATTTTTCCTGTAAGGGAAACAGTGAAAAAATCTACTGTCAGATCACGTTTTCTGTCAAGTGACATCCTGCAACTCAAAGAGCAAATTCATGAATAAAAATCATTACTTGAAGATGAAAAAAGCTTACTTTTTCCGAGCCTGTCTTGATGAGGTACTCCAGCAAGACAAGGCCCTTGTAAACGTGTCTCCAATTTTTGCCATGGTCGTTCAGCCTTTTCCACACCACCAACATTATCTCCGAAAAGGCTACCACATTGTACGTCAAATCTGCTATTTCTCCCATCAGGGTGCTCGAAGGTCCCCATGGATCATTGGACGTCGCCTCCCTCACTTTCTTCTGAGGTTCTGTATAATTGTGCACCACATTTTTCATCTTTCGTCGAATCCCCGCCGGATTCATCCTTGCTGATCTCTATTTTCCTTCCTCTTCCACTTTCCAAAAAACGACAAATATCGGCGTAAAAACTCCGATTTACGTCCGTGCTGCGATTGACAACAGAGATGCCCTCTCCTTTTCGTCTTCACAGATCACCAGACATCATCGATGATGGCCTGTCTTTCGTCGCAATGCACAGAAACCTGCGAACACAGATGGAAAAATGACGAGTCTGTCGTGGTAGGGGGACGACGCGCGAAAGACGGAACAGCCACAATGGAAATCGAGATCACAACAGTCGGCGCTTTCAAATGCTGTTCCATCTAACAATCGCTCCCACCCGTACAAACGGCGACATCGCGCCGTTCGGTAATTGGGCGACTGGTTTTTAAGAAATAACAAGCCGTGTAAAAAACTAAGTTTTTTGGGTACTAAGTTTATATTAGATCCACCATAACCTAACCCACATTAATGTATACAGTAAATAATAGTAAACGATCTTTATGCAACGCTCCTTGTAACGGCCCTGGGTTTGCGAGGCTAGGCATCCCCCTTAATTAGCGGCCGTAAATTCGTAACTATGCTTGAGGTGTTGGGTGACGTCGGTTGGTGAAAGCGCCGTGAAATGCAAACCCGCAAACACGCAACCAAGACGCACGAGCAGTGTATATAAACTTAGTAATAAAAAACCAGTCAATTTGAAACGTTGTCTGACAAGTCGATTGGAAACTACTAAAGTACGCTGCACTGCACTGTATGTGTGGGAGGATAAATGTAAACGCCCGGTCAGACGGCTTTCTCACTTAATTTAAAGCTGAGGACCCTTTTAATATAAAAATTAGTGTTCACATAGCTGCAAAGGTCATTTTTTTTCCCATCAAAAAGTAAAATCAGGACAAACATGTTTTAAAAAAATGAATCGTGTTACACGCCAATATTCATGTACTATTTACACAAACAAGAGAATATAGAACAGGATATTATCTAACCAATATTAAATTTCACCATCAATCATGCCATAGAAATCGATTTTTAAGAACAGGCTATTTTTTAAATTACCATTACACAAAAATCTCACTCAAATTTGTACTATAATTACACAAATGGATTTTAATCAATCTCATTATTAGACATTTACAAATAATAACTACTGATAATACGAATACAGTACAATACATTTATAGTGACTAATTTGCCATACATATTTACATCAGCTCATGAAATTATCGATTTCAAAGCACAATTGATAAGAACCAATAAGAAATTTATTACAATTCATTGCGATAAGATTCCTTGATTTATTTTTGTCACCGGTGTAATAAAACCAATGTGCAATTTTATGGAAGTTAATAATTATGTAAGCTTTTTAGAATTCAGCTATTAAAATTTTATTAATTTAGTTATTTTCGTTTCTGAAATATAATTGTGTGCTACTTGCGATTGCTTTGCAGGGTGGTAATAACGAGTGTAATTTAGTTAGCAACAACATTCACAACGGAAGGTAAGTGCCAGGCTTTCGTCAAGAAATTTATTCATTTATAAAAAGTGTACTACTATCGTTTGGTATTGGGAGCTAGGCCAAATTTGTTATCTTGTTACTGCAGCTGAAAAATCTCACACATATAAATATGGACTGCACAATGGTAACATTACTCTCTGGTAGAAAACAAAAATGTGTATATATATAAAATAATTTTAAAAAAGGCAACATGGAATAAAAATCAAGTATGGAATTATTTTATCTTACGCATGGTCAATATCAATTATTGCAGGAAACAGAAACAGGGAAGATATTCGTCAAACTTTTTCCTCGTTTGTATTGAATTTCCAAAAATTAAAATCCTTCTGGTAATTCCCACGACTATTTCCTACACATTTGTTTTTCATATTATTTGTTACTTTCTACACAGTTGTATAATTTTCTTATATATTTGTATGCTAAATAATCTTTCCGCTCTGTTTGCAATTGCACTATTAAGAATATTACAAATTCCTATATTATTCCAATAAGTTTTTTCTGCAATGAAATTGTATTTGCAAGCATTCACACAAAAAACTGCAAACATCCTTATCATACAAAACAAACTTCCTAAAAAGTCATTCACTTAAGCAAGCAACGCGCCTAAAGAGTGTCAATAAAAATTCATTCCCACACGACTTGAAAAATTACATTGATGAAAGTTGAAAGTAAAACAAAAAAAATAATTAAAAAAACGTTTATTATTTCTGTATATCAATAAATTTCCGCCCAATACGGTTCACTGAGTTTGACTCATCATCATTCAGCAACAAAAAATTCCAGTGACTATCATCACTTATCACCTGCTGGAATAAAATATACAATTTATTTAAAACGTGTTACGTGAATGCAACTTTATATCCCGCGCAACTTGTTGCGAGCAATACAATATGACGTCACCACAAGCGCAACAAGGTCAAGCGATAAAATATTGCGCACCTCACATTACCCATGCAATAATGTTGCACAAGAACAAAACCGCCTTTAGCTGAAACAACACAAATAGTACAAGGGAAATATAACACAACTATTGAGCAAATCCGCTCAGTATAGCAACCCCGCGAGATAACATGGCTCACCTCAACTCATATTTTCCCAGAATGGTTCCGCAAAATTAAGGCGGTTTTTGTCTGCTAGAGCACAAAACTAGAACCGGCGATAACCCAGTTTGCCAAATTCGATTCAACAATCGCAACAAAAACACAAACAAAACGAATATTATACATCTTCACAGTTCAAGCATTCGGCTTACCTTGTGTGTTAATGTTGTTATTCGTGTTGCCGCCGGTGAATTACGAATATATTGGGAAACAAGGAGCGCGAAAAACTACCCACTCGTCAGCAACAAGATGGCGACGTTCTTTTTCCGCTCAAAAGGAAGTGTTGCAATGATTGCATCACGACTGTTATTGCAAATTTCCCGCCGCTTCAGCGTTTCTTGCATTTCAATGAGCAAAAATACAGTGAACACTTTTGTTTACTTCTAATATTCTTGGTCAATATACCAGTGAAAGTATTTACGGGTGAAACGCCGGAGAGTACTATAATCTTGGACTATAATAACCATGTCAACAGGATTTAGGAATGGCGGGAAATTCGAAATTTTTAAATGTTCAAAATGATATGAAATATGAAACTGTCGACCATTTATCACTCAAACAAAATTAAAATAATGTTTCCTGTTAATTTTGACGTTAAGACAACCATATGAATTGATTGCTGATAATAAATTGGAATTTCACCTGGACGTATTATGTAACCACACTTCGTTTAGCCTCGCCGGCATACGTTGCTAAATTGACATCTTTCAGCAACACTAATTAATTTTCAATCAATTACGAAAGAAAGACGCCAAGTATATTCGTTTGTATACTTTTTATTTCTCGCAAAATTGCATTTTCAATTGTAAATCTTTTTATTAAACCACATCAAGCGACCACATATGTAATTAATTTTTTTTTAAATTTTAGAAAAAGTACATGCAACGAAACTTAAAAATATACACAACTGTTCCTAATTAAAATGAATATAATCAACCCCTTCTGTTAAATGTAGGGATGCAAGATTGCTTTCAAACTGGCCATTGGTCAGGTCCTATAAAACATATGTAATATAAAGGATATGCAAAATTCACTTCATTTTGCATGCTCCTAATTCTTACCAATTTTACACAAATGATAAACGGAGGTTTGGCATCAGTAAAATGTACAATGGGTACCTTGGGTTTGATTTTGGCCTGCAATTAATCCAATTTACAAGCATTCAAAAACAATAAGTGTATTTCTATTACGTACTAAATTATAAAAAGTTCTATACCTGGGAATATTCATATGTATAATGTAAACCAATCTTTCTCAAATCTACATCGCAAAATGCAACTACCTGCAAATAATAATTTATTATGCTATTATACATATGAACTCCATATTTATTTGTTCAGTTAAAGATAAATTTATGTTGTACTTTAGATTTGTTTTCATCACTTAGTGACCGGTAAAATCGTCTGCCTTGTTTCCCAGCATTCCAAATAGTAAAATTGGTCCAATTTGCAATGACATTTCTCTCACATCTTTCAAAACGTAAGTTCCATATGGTACTTCTAGAAATAAATAAAAACTACCTGATAGAAAATCAATATTTACTTTTAGTATTTCTTTATAAAAAACAAACACGTACTCAGAAATAGAAAATGTTGTGGCATTGGGGTGATGTCGATAAACAAGTAACGATTCCTCTACAATTGCAACTTTTCCTCCCTTGTCTAAGTGATGGTAAAAGAAAATCAAATCCTCGGGGGTTCCCTAAATAGTTGTGATTAGTTAAAAACGTTGTGATTAGTTAAAAACTTCGCATGAGAAATTTTAAATCAATCTGTTCACCCTTCCATCCTCAGAAAAACCACCAACTAATAAAAATGTCTCCCGAGAACAGAACCACGTGGGCATTATAACAGTTGGGCCATGGGAAGTATAAACCTGATGTAGGGGAAGTAGGGATACAGTCAAACATTATATTTTATTTAGAAAAAGTATAAGCTATATTTTTATATACCTGGGTGACAAGCTTAGATGGTGTCATGGAATTGGCCCAATTTGTAAATCTTTTGGTCGCATCACTTGGATCCCTTTTAAACTTGCATCCCACAATCTTATAATAATTTTCAAACGACCTTACTGTTACACAATATTCCCATGTATTGCTATAATGCTGGCTGTAAATGAATATTTTGAAAATATACATATACCGCATCATTATTACGTAAAGCACACTCCCATTGCATCTGAATTCTTGATGGCAACATAACATCATCCTAAAGGCCAACAATTTAGATTTGTAAATAATATACACTTCGGTCAATGAAGTAGGAAGTGTGATAAAACAAAATAAATTAAAGTTCAAAACTTGCCGCATCTTGAAAACAGAGGTACCTGCCACAACTCTGCTGCACAGCTTTGTTTTTAGCCCATCCCACTGCATTATGTAAATTTACGCATGAAAACACAACAAAAAATGTTCTAACTTGCAGTCAAAACAGTCTATATTTACCCCCATAAGGTTTTCTATTTTTGTGCCCACTGACAACAATATGTATTCCTTTTTCTTTGAATTTGTCTAAGTATGTGTTGACAATTTGTAAAGAATCATCCTGAAAATGCACAAATTATTTGGTTTAAATTTATATATGTTTAAACTTGTATTTTATATCTACCGTGCTGCCATCATCGTAGATGGACACTTGCAAATTTCCAGTAAAGTTCTGGTCCAATATTGACTGAAGGCAATCGCTAATCCATTTGTCAGCATTATGAACAGGAACTATGATTGACTTTATCAAAATATATATATAAATATAATTGAGTACGGGACTTGTGTTTACATTCAATGAGACAACAAATATAGACAGAAGCAATTTAATTAATAACGTAATTAACATATATAATTATATTTTTCTTGCGAATGTACAGAAAATTAATTAGAATATAAAATGTACACATGCAACATTTAATATCGATTTAATTGCTTCCAGGCATTGCATACATAATTTTTAATTAGATATAACATTCCTTAGCTGCATGTGTTTATAAAACCATGTAAAAATATGCAGTAATTATTAGTTTTTTCATTGTAATATTAATTTACTTTATATATGCCACTGTAAAAATATAATATTTTAATAATTTTCTTTAACATAATTTAAGAATTATTTACCACATCAACGACATCCATTCCAGCTTTTTTTATTATGTGCAAATTGAATGGAAGTACTGTACGTATTGGAAATGTGTCAGATCATCCTGTTTGATGACTTTGCTGCTGAAGCCACTTGTGAAAAATAACGTCATCAGAGGCGACGGTGACGCAAATCCATTTTAGTAGATTTGATTTGAAACGGGACGATGGCCGCTCGTATCTTCGGTTTTTCAACTTCAAAGTGTATTTACTGATTGACTAGATCGCCCACTATATCCTTTCCTATTTTAAATGAACGAGAAATGCCAACCTCCAGCGCAACAACGCCGTCAGAAGGCCAATACTCAGCCTGGGTACGTATACGCAAGGGTATACGTTAATTTAATAAAAACAAGGTAAAAAACTATTTAAAATCGATTTATAACTAGTTAAACATATTTGCAAATAACTCTTCTTGGCCGTTGTGCGTAAACTCACGTAATTATTAGCTAACCGATGCCAAATCAATCCGAAAACGTTGCTGTCGGCCAAGCTGTCGGTCAATCAGGCGCCATGTTCGTGTAGCGCAACAATATTTATAGCAATGGGAACTTGCACGCAACATGTAGTTTCGAATTATGGTTTTGTCAATGGGTCACGTGATCAACTGTTGCGCGCAATATTTTAGGTGTGCAATATAATTGCAGAGCTATATAGGCCAGCAGCAAATTCATTGCGCAACATGAAATATTCATTTAAATAAAAACGGAAAAAATGTGACAAAATCCCAATCTGCTTTTAAACCTCATATCCAGCACATGACATGTATTAATTTGACCAAAGTTTGTGCAATATGAATATATAAAATACTATATAACCAAAGATGCAATATATCACTTGCAGTTAATATTTTTTATATATAAAAATTACATGCTGTCCTTGTGAAATATAGTGCAAAGCGCTCAAATTTACCCTTTTAACTTTATACCCTATATTCATTACAAAATTTCAACTACTCCTGCAGGATTAAAAGAAATTGACAATTATATAATAATCACTAAAATATATTTGTAATAATGACAATTAAGCATCATAATTTTTAATGTTTATTATGCTGCAACTTTATTATAATAAAGTTGCAGCTCGAATGTCAGAATTCAAAAGTTGTGCTTTAATAATTTTAAATGCATGATTTTAATACGGAATACACCCCTTTGCTACTTGAATGGTATTATCACATACATGAATATCCATTACATTCGCTAAACTTGAAAGTATAACAGCATGCAAGTGGCGCATGCAATGTCTGCCTTTTCTTAATTTTTCTAAGTTATTAAAAACATTTTTCTTTATTAACAGGTTGGCTTGATATACATATTTAATCTGATTGTGGGCACTGGTGCCCTTGCCATACCTGCTGCTTTTAGTCAAGCAGGATGGCTTTTAGGAACAATAGTCATCATCACGTTAGCCTTTATAAGGTATGAATTTTTAGCCACAGTATACTAAAACTTAAGTTTTCTGCAAAAAGTATATATTCTACATTTTGCAGTTACCTGACATCAACTTTTGTGATCGAGGCAATGGCTTCTGCGAATGCTATCAAACAGTGGCAAAAGATAAAAAATGTCGAAGTTAAAGCTTTCACTACTTGTTCGCCATGTCCTTCTCAACAATCTTCACAAGCCAATTTAGCACCACAGGTACACTATCCACATTTTTATGCATTCAAAAACAGTTTTGCAATTAAAATTTGCCTGTTTTGTAGGCATACCAGTCAAATCCTCGTGACACAAGTGATGATGATGATGAACGGGACCCATTATTAGACAGTGGTACTTATAAGATTACTCCCTGCATTTTCTATACTATTGTTTATATAAAATCTATTTTTCACAGATGATGTCAATGCTGGTATTGCGATGACACCGGTAGACTTTTACAGTATTCAAGAAAGGGTGGAAATGGTAAAGAAATATATTAACACTATACAACAGTAATTAATATTTCTCAGAGTTTAATGGAAATATTTTATTTCAGGGTCAAATGGCGTCAATGTTTTTCAATAAATGTAAGTGTTGTCATACATCTCTTGTGTTTCACATAAATACTATAATTCAATGGTTTTAATTTGAAAATCTAGTTGGCATTGTGCTGTTTTACTTCATCATATGCATTTATCTGTATGGAGACTTGGCTATTTACGGAGCAGCAATAGCAAAGTCTTTACGAGACGTAACCTGGTAGGTTTTTCACTGGTACATGATTATCAAAGTTTGTGGATTATTGCATGAGAAAATTGCATTTGAATTGCAGTAATTATGTCCCACCTGGTGGTTGCGTTTCTAATTTGACTGACATAGACCCTTGTTGGAAATCCTCTACGATTACCAGAACTGAAGCATACAGAATATACGTAGTAAGATCTACTTGTCACATCTTGGTATACGAAAGTTTTCATTACAATTCATTTCTTTGAACATTTTAAGGCCGCAACTGTATTTTGTCTCGGACCATTTGGATTTTTCAACGTTCAAAAAACTACATTACTGCAAATCATTACATCTCTGTTCAGGTGGATTGGTAACTATAATTTGTTACTACATCCAGTTCAAATTATACCGATCAGAATGAGTTAATTAGTAATATGAAAATGTTTTTTCAGCATTCACAACCATGATTGCTTTGGCATCGACACATCTCATCATGGGACGAGGTGGTGGATCACCACCAGCTGTCAACTTCGAGGGTCTTCCCAATTTCTTTGGGGTTTGCGTGTACTCCTTCATGTGCCACCACTCGCTGCCATCACTCGTAACCCCTATTCGTGACAAATCCAGAGTGTACAGTCTGTTCGCGGCTGACTATTCGTTAGTGCTCGTCTTCTACCTCCTGCTCGCACTCACAGGCATCTTCAGTTTTGCCAACGTTCAAGACCTGTACACACTCAACTTTCGGCCCGAGAGATGCGACTACCCTTCCGGAACCGCGAATGACATTCCGGGAGATGTGCCATTCATCCAGTACTTCCTGGCGCTATTTCCAGTATTCACTCTCAGTGCAAATTTCCCCGTCATTACCATTACATTGAGCAATAACCTCAAGTCTCTCATGTCGAGTTCAAGATCAGGCTCCGTGGCACGTTCCCCTGGCATCAACCGCGTGATATTTCCACTCCTCGCGATTATACCCCCGACCGCAGTGGCCCTTGCAACTCAAAACGTACAGTTTCTTGTTGGGATCACAGGGGCTTTTGCGGGTGCCGGAGTACAGTACGTGGTCCCAGCCTGTCTCGTCATCTGCTCTCGTCGCGCAGCTCGGGAGATGTTTGGAATTGGCGTGAAAAACCGACACAAGTCACCTTTTAAACACCGGTTTTGGACAGTGTTCACATTGTTTTGGACACTACTGTGCCTTGGGATAATTATTTTCAATTATGCTGTGCACGGATTTAAATTTTAAATTGTTTATGCTGTACATTTTTAGGAAATTCCAATGTAATTAATTTCATACCGTGCCAACAATGCGAAACGAATTTTACCCACATCATTAAAACGTAATTAGTGATTTTGATAGCTGATGTAAACGGACTTGGCAGCCAAAATGCAACATTTGTAATGCAACATAATTTAAAACAGATCATATAACTTTGTATACAACTGTGGAATTTTTGTATAGGATTGGTACCTTTGAAGTATTGTATTTTAAGCAGAACACTCGAATAACATTTAAAAATGGAACTTAACCAATGTGGCACATTTATGTCAAAAGTGATCTGTGATGCAGTTATCCAAAGTAGTGTACTACGTAACACAGTAGTTATGTTGTACACTTGTAAATAAAAGTAATTTCTACATATTGAAGTCAATAAACGCAAATGAAAATGAATGCTCATTTATTATACAAAAATAAGAAACATAAGTCAGTCCTTGGTTCCTTCGTGGATGAGAGCACGAGCAAGATTTCGAGCCAATGCAATTCTTATGAGTTCTACCTTTTGTTTACGCGTGTCATCATTGGCCTGCATAATGCGATGCATGCATTAAAATGCTGAACTTAAATCTAATATTCAGTATGGTAATGTTAAAAAACTGTTACTTACTTTATTATAAGTGTCGATTGACAAAGCATCCTCCAAACAATACAGGAGTTCATAGGTCTGATCACTCGAGAAGACAATCTGAAAAAATGCACAGTAAAAATTAGTAATTTGAATTTTACAAATTGTGAATTTACAATGTGATAGATATATGATAATACATACTTGGTCATCTAACTCTAATAATGGTGCAGCATCGGTCAACAACGTAATCCAGAAACTGTTCAAACAGAAGGTTATTACAATCTGGGTGGTTAGCGTAACATTGATTAGAGAGTTTCTTACTATTTTGGTGCCAATTGTGATGTGAGTAGCGAGACCAAAATGTCCGCTGCACCCACAAAATCACTTTCCTCGTATAACTTTTGAAATTCGCGGTACTTTCCTACAATCAAAAATAAGAAATATAGGACCTAATTTCTCATAACTCACTCAAACTGAACTACATTTCACACTGACCGAGAAAAATAAGCCTGTCGCTGACAAGCATGGAAGGCCCAAGGTTATCTAACATATTTAAACTCTCAAAGCGCCCGTGTTTACTGTACTCTAGCAAAAACCTAAAAATCCAAAAAACATTATAAACAAATACGGTGTAAAACCCAAGTATAATTCATTAAGATGCACGTACTTGTCAGCTAAAAACGATGCAAACACAGCATCCTACAAGTAAAAGTATAATTAGTTTGAATCGAACTTATTTATTCCAATAATAAATGCAAATTTTATTTACTTTAGCATGTAAAGCCCATGACATCGCAGATCCAATCCGATCACTTTGAAAAGCTCTGAGACCCATAACTTTGCAAACCAATTGTACTATACAAAATACAAGTTTAGAAAGAGGTCGCACAATGTAAATAAAACAATTTACATGGGAATTAATTATACTTACTAATGTTGTGCATATTTCGCTGCTTGGCAATGTGCAAAATTTTATTTGCTTTCAACTCCGACTCCAGTGAGATGCTCTCTAAATATAGTTCCATAGTTTGCCTATGGAAAACAACCATGCTTTAATTCAAAAAACTTTATATATACACACATTTCTAATACTGGCGTTATGTACATACCTTCCAAACATTTTGCAATGATCCAAATACCCTATTCCAACCTGCCAAAGGCTAACAATTTTTTTGGGTTACAAAACTAAATATATATTAAATGCAGTGTATTAGTAGAAAATGTCATGAAAATACCTTTGTGTGGACATTAGGGAGGAAGCGTATTCAAGGAGTAGAAATTCCCTTAAAGACACGCCCCTAAAGTCGACAGTATTATCAGGAAAATTTTGTTTCAGTGTATTTTGACAAAATGAGTGAAACAAACCTCGGTTGTGGCAAATCCAATGAACCAATATTATGATCCAATAAATCAGTCAAATGAGCAACAAACCACCAGTTGTCACTGTACTGACTGAAAATGAAAATGCAGAAGGTGGGAAATTTCAAAATGTATAATCAGGGGAAACACCAATAAATTATAATATGTATTTATTATAGCTAACCAGCATTCTTTGATGACATCAAGGACATTGAACTCCAGTGCCATTAGTATAATTTTGTCCAAATCTGACATATTTTCTGTACAACCGTACATTTGCAAACAGTTCTAAACGATAAAATTGAATATAATGGACCATAATACTTAAACTATTCAAAATAATGTACATTAACCTGGGCAAGGTAAGAGAGGTCCACGGGTTTAATAGATGGGTTAGTGTACAAACACATTGAAACTAGCATGTGATACCATGTCTCACAAATATCCCTGTCAAAATAAACTATTGTTATTATTATGCCATAACAATCTGTTCAGCTATAAAATATTGACCATTACTTCATTTCTTCAAATGTATCTTTATCCCCACATAGAATCTATTACATTGAAAGCAGCAATATTAGAAAAAGTTTAATATCACGGTAATTTCAGTGGGCATAAAACCTTGCACATTTTCTCCAGGTTATTATTTGTGATGAATTCTCCTTGCTCTAATCTAGCAATGCATTCGTTTTGCCAATAGCGCCATTTTACTTCAAAATCAGGAATAGGTTCTTGCCCTAACATCTAGAATATGTTATAAATTTAATAATTTAACCCCATATAACCTGCCACATATTTTTGATATCTTACAGAGTAGGATGGCATCTTTTTTAAGAGTTCATCCATACTTAGAAATGATGGAGATTTGCATTGTGGGTTCATTCGTAAGAGTTTTCTTACTTCCTCAGTCCGACCTTGAAGTAAATAGCCATATACCTGATTGAAAAATTTAGCAAAAGAAATGGCAATTCAATATTTATGTATTGCAGCATTGAACTCCAATCACAACAAACGAAATTCAGCTCACCACATCCCAAAATGATTCGTGTAAATGAGCAACTTCTGCATCCAGGATGTCGGCCATTTTTGAATCACTACTAGTGAAATGCCACTTTATCCAGTCAAGAAGTTGAATTAGAATTGAACCAGCTCAAATGAAAGAGAATATTAAATACCGTTTAATATAAAGCACATTCTGATTCATTATTTTAGTATTCTATTCAAAATTATATAACTTTGCTCACCAGACTGAATGTCGATATAAAGAATTTCGCAAAGATTCCAAATAAGGCCAATTTTTGAAAATATTTGCACCTGGTTGTGCAAGTCCAATTGTTCACTATCTAAACTGTCATCTAAACACAAATTCCCTCATAATAAATTCTATACATTCTACAAAAAGACATAAAAATCTAAATAATAAACTAGATCACACCTAAACTTTCCTGCAAATTGTGAATGCATGCTTGAATTACGGAACGGTACTTGCGGCTTATTTTCACTAATCTACAAAAATATACCATGGCAGGTAAGAATAACATGATGGCTTGATCAGAATGTGTAATTTTCAGAGGTAGGCAATAGTCAAAAAATTATTTACAGTTCAGTAAATAGTTTAGTGGTGCATAATTGTGTTGCAGGAAAAACATATCTGAATATGTTGGTAGCAAACAAACGAAATACTTTTCATATTTTGTGACTTTAGCCTAAAACCTGCGTGTTTATATACTCTATTCTCAAAGCATTTTCATCAGTTTCCCCACAAATCTGTTGAAGATGTTGAAAAATGCCTGTAAATGACATAAAGCTATATATCCCAAGAACATATAAAAACATTCAGCACATCCGAAAAGGAGGAATTTGTATCAATTTGGCAACTCACTACTTGATTCGTTGACCAACTTTCTGACACTTTGGTCGGAAAGTGTAGTGTTCCAAGCAACATGATGCAGTTTGACTCTTTCTGGATTGCCGACTGAAATCAAACAAATTATTTCTAATTACATATTGTGGTTTTCCAACAATGGATTAAGGCGAAGTTTCCCAGATACAAAATCCACTTACAAAATTCTGTAGAATATTTTGAAGCTGTGCCGCAAACAACCAATTCGTTTCTTCTCCCCCATGCAGCCACGATACGGTTAGGCCTACGAAGCGAATCATCATCTATATTCTGAAAATATTAGCAACGAATAATAGTTTACATTATAGCCAACACAATACGCAATATCTTTATTAGATTTTCCGCTAAAATCTGAACAAAACATACCAAAGTGTGAACACCGTCTTCGATTCCAACACCAGAAAGCTCCATTTTGTTTCGAATTCCCGCAAGCTATCGTCTGATTGGCTGTGATTATTTACGCTTCTTTCGACAAGTACAGCCAATGACGTGTTTGTTCTCGTACAATTTTATGTTTGCCGCTGAAACACCAGCCAATCAGCGTGAGTCATGTCTCGTTCAAGAAACGATTGGAAGATGGCGCTGTTGCATCTGTCTGTTTCAACGTTGAAGATTTGAAGGGGAAAATACATTTTCATACGACGGCATGCAAACCTGGTGATCGCTGTTTCAGCCTTTGCAAGTGAAGACAAGGGCTTCACATTCATAGGTATTTTTATATTAGTTCTACGGATTATTCATTAATTCGATCGTGCTGTTATTTTAGATGTATAAATTCGCCACGCCTACTTGGACCTTGTCCAGCATTTTTTGGGTTGGGCCTAAATTGAACCTTATTGAACCCAAGATTAAACTTTGGAATCCAATGACTGGAGAAATGTTATTGTATCAAGATTGTATGGTGTTGCCGCGAGATTCGAAAGACATTTACCAGAATAAAATGTTTTGATATTGTACCATATGGTTTATATGGTTATTTATGGTGAAAATTATGATAGTGTTATATTTTATTCTTTACTGTATATTTAAATGAAAATGTCAACGTATGATTTGTCCAACATTATCTATGACATAATCCACTTTTTCCTTCAATAATAATAATAATTACTGCAAACGTTGCGCAAATCTTGCAAATGCAGCTAGCGAGCAACGAGGAAAATGTTCAAGGACGGGCTGTTAAAATAAAATGCAGTGGTGTGAAACGGTTTCAAAAGCAGATATAAACAAATGTATTTATGGACGCGGCTTGACTTTGCAGCATTATTTATTCAGTACGTATTTCGTTTATACTCCCAACAGGAATATGGAAACCCCAACTGGAAGTAGCAACTTTAACCATCCAGCGATTTTTGTGGCAAGTGCTGTTTTTGCCATCGCAACTGCATTTTACTTGTCAAAGAGAAGGAAAAACTTTGAGATTCCTGCAAGGGATGTCAGCAAAGGCCATAGATGGTGTTTCACGGGGATTGTGGAAGAGGTAGTATTAATTTTATCACTATGCAGCTAATGCATATTGGGAAAAGTACATGTTTAACACTGGTTTTACTTTGCAATTTGCAGCCCGCATACTGCAACGTGTGCGAACTTTTAGTGCAGGGTGCTGGCCACTGTGATTCTTGCGGTGTTATTGCGAATGATGATTGCATGAAATCTGCAGACAAGATGCTACCTTGTAAATCGCTGTCTTGGTCAGACACTCCTTTCAAACACCATTGGGTGAAAGGTAAGATCCAATACATGTGAATACAGTGGTAGTCCAAAGGACACAAATTAGCACATAGTGTAGATATAAAGAAATAAAAAGGTACTCGCATATAAGCACATTGAAGTATTTTAGATGCTGAATAAAGGTTGAATTTTGTAGTATAAACAATATACAAAAGAGAATGAAACATGATGGTTTTGTTGACACCACTGATGTTTTCAGGGAATCTGCCATGCCAAAGCGTATGTGCGCAGTGCGGCGTGGAGTGCGGCGCTGATCACGGTATGAGTGGTCTGCGTTGCTGCTGGTGCCAGAGGACAGTGCACGATGCTTGCAACGTCCACATGGAGACCTGTGATTTTGGACGTTACCGAGACTCCATAGTGCCTCCAAACTGCGTCAAGTTGAAAGTGGTTGGCTGGAAGGGAAGACGGCATTTAGTTGTTGCCGGAGTGAGGCCACCATCTTCCGAGTCATGGAAACCCCTGATTGTGCTGGCTAATAGAAAGAGTGGCGACAATGATGGGGAAAGAGTTTTGCAAGCCTTCAGAGCCATATTGAACCCTGCTCAGGTTATTGACACTCTCAATCTGTATACCGTATCAATGTGTTTTTCAACTTTTATTCAATCCGCTATATGATTGCACTTCAGGTGATCGATCTGCATGACTTACCCCCAGAAAATGCCTTAGAGTGGTGCCACTTGGTGTCTACGCACGTGTGTAGGATTTTAGTGAGCGGAGGTGATGGCACGGTTGGCTGGGTGCTTGATGCCATCGACAGGCTAAACATACAAGTAAACTCGAGTTCCATTTCAAATTATTAACACAAATAAACCCAGGATGTAAACTGATAATTTTATACAGCCTCGTCCCGAAATGGCAATCCTTCCATTGGGAACAGGCAATGACATGTCACGTGTTTTGGGTTGGGGATCAGGAATGTCAGGTGACATTGAAGTGGGCAAAATCATGAAACGCATACAAGAAGCGCAAGCCATTGTGTTGGACCGCTGGAAGTTACAGATATCACCCACACCTCATTTGGGCATCAAAAGGCCCTCTAAGGTGAATATTACAATCCTATCCATTCCCCAAGTGGAGATAATTTCATGAGTAGTTTTATTTCTTTTTCACGCGAAGACCATTTTCATGAACAATTACGCATCAGTTGGAGTTGATGCAATGTTGACTTTGAAATTCCACCAGACCAGAGAATCTAAATTTTATCTCTTCAGCAGCAGACTTTTAAACAAGGTTAGATGATGTGTTAATTTACTTGGTGTGGAGGATGAATAACTTTATAACTAAACTGTAAATTGTGTTTAAAATTGCAGTTGCTTTTCGTAAGTTTTGCCACGAAAGACGCGTTGGAACATGGATGCAAGCATCTCAACTTGAAGTTGGATGTGTGGATAGATGGCGAGAAAATAGATTTACCCACAATCGAAGCAGTTGTGGTATTGAACATACCTTGTTGGGGTGCTGGAGTGAGGCCGTGGCAACTTGGCGAAAGCAGACATACGGCACCTTTTCAGAGGCTAGCTTAATTTCTTACTACTTTGCTGGTTTTATGAAGTTATTATAGTTCAACTAACCAATCTGGATATGGAAATGTTTGCTATTTCCTATAGGATTGACGATGGACTTGTGGAAGTTTTTGGAGTGTACTCTACGTTCCATATCGCGCAGATGCAGATGGGACTTTCTGAGCCTGTCCGCTTAGGCCAAGGGAAAGAAGTGAAGGTAATATAAAAAACATTACACTCTGTCCATATGCATTTTTATACACTGCGAACTAGGAACCTAAATTTATGTGAACCCAGTATATATATTTAATGTTTCATTTGTTCCGTGTATTTTGTTAATTTTCTTAGTTCCGTCTGAAAGACAAAGTTCCAATGCAAGTGGATGGTGAACCGTGGGAACAGCATCCTGCAGAAATAACCCTGCAGCATCATTGCCAGGCAACCATGTTATCTCGTTCCAACCCTGATGAAGAACCCAGTGAAGAAGCTAGAGATTACTGTGACGATGACATCTACCACTACTGAGTACGGTACTTTTGCAGCACCATTCATCTGTATATTTGTAATGTCTTGGTACGTTGTAGGATGAGTTACCGTCCATGTAATATTTTGCGCAGACATTCGTAATAGATTTGATGAAAATGCGAGAGTAAAATAATACATTTGGTATATGAATATATTATTTAACTTGAAGGATACAGATGATGGCAGAAAATACATATTGCATTTGATTTGATTATTAAGTATTTTTGCAGCATGTCTTCCCAAATCATCAATGGCCTTTTGCAATTAATGATAAAAATACGGTATATTAATAAAAGAAGTAAAATGGGACTATTTTTAATCTAGAAAGACCTGCCCACTATTTTTGAATGAAATTGATTTGAAATTTACTCGCTTTTCTACAAGTAAACGTTGCTTCATTAAATTTTATGGATTATTATAATATTAAAAATTATGTGCACATTGTTGGCATGGATCAAAAATAATATTTTTTCTACTGGTAATCTCGAAAAAAATATCTGCAAAATGTGTTTATTATAAATGCTAAGTATTTATTGTTTTGTGTGTTGAAATATGAAAATTATTGTTACTCGACATTCCTATGAGAACATTGTTATTAATTCGTATTTTATGTATGTAATGCGCATAATATGATTGTTGTCAGTGAATACTCAAAACGATTCCTACAAGCAATTAGTATATTGTAACATATAGAGAATGTAACTTTACATATATAGGCTACTGTCAAAATAGTTGGAACGCATTTTTAAGCTTTGTTATATATTAGTCCCAATATTTTACAGTGCAATAAACGATTATACGAGACAGTTTGTAATATTGTTATTGCAGAGATCACTTTATCCTCCCAAACATTAAGCAGTTATGGAATGTACACTAGACGGCACGATAGACAGCTATAAAAATCAACAAGTCATATCACATTAGTTGATGATAAAATATACAAAGCTAAAACAAAACAAAAATAAAATTAAATATCTTCCTGAGAAATACAATTACATATCTATCATTTAGCAATTGTTCCAAAATTCTTTCTCAATTGCTCAAAAAAGATGAATGTGATAATTGTTTGGGGTGCGAGACGAACAAAAGCAGGTATGTAGCCCTGAAAATGAAAATTTGCATAATAAATTAATTAAATGCGCTATACAATAATGTGGAAAATGTTTAATTACCTTGTAAAAAGCAATAGGACCCAATTTGGCAGTGTACATAACGCAGTGTGCAATACTCTGCAAGTAAAATGAAACCATTATGTTAGGTTTTATTACAATTAATTATGTTTGTATATATATTACAAATATGTGTTGAATATTTTTGTACTTTATATTCTCCGGGCTTTGCGTTCATCATTCTTGTCTTCAAAACATCCAATGGTTGAGTTAATGTTGTTGCTATTGCACCCTAAATTGTGAAAATACATTATTGATTTTGATTTGAATATCATGTTATTGTTTTTTATGGATTTTATTTCTCATGAAAAACCCAGATTATTAATTAGGTTATATCACTCTGGTTATATAATATGTACTTACTGCAGTGGAGCTTGCTAGGAAGTGAGTGCCAAGGTTATCTGTGAAGTACCCACTATCCAGAAGAGTCTGTTTAACTTGATCATAAAATGATAACTGCGGAGAAGCGAAAAACAAGTTTAAAATTCAAAGTAATTGCAGATACAGCAGGATTTTAAATAGCAACAGCTCCATTGCATATATACCTGTCCAACAGTCATTAAGATAGCCCTTGATGTAGCAGTTGTTGCGCCAGAAAATAATCTGCGTACACCTTCTGTGCGATACACTTGCCACAAACCATCAATTGCGTGTTTGTAGCTGAATAAATGCAAACAAACATGGGTTAAAAATTACATAGTTCATACTTTAAAGATAGGTAGACATTTTGCAGGTTTTTGCGCAATACTTTCTTCGCAGCTCCACTGGTAATTTTATGTCGTTTTGCATTCTAAATAAAAATTAAAATGTGGATGTTAATAAATCCAGTTCAGTTAAGTTTTAAATGATAATATATAGTTATATACAAGTTCTATTACCGCACATTGACCATGTCAGCTGGGGTGCCCACGAAACCTCCGCAAGCTCCTCCGGCAGCTGCCAGTAAAACTTTGGTGTGGAATGGTAAAGCTTCTCCAGGACTTGACAAATGTTGTTTCATGACTTCATATATTCCAAAGCGAGTAGTTGAATAAGTTAGCTTAGAAAGGCGAATTGAATGATGTTAGTGAACATGATACTGCAGCCCTGCATGTAGTGACAATGCTATAACTTGGATAAATGTCTACAATATTAAATTATAGATATGGTAATAAGTTATTTCAATGTAGTACTACTTGGAAATTAGAGAAATTAAAAGTTGAGTATAATATAATTATATATTTTACTTGGCGAAGAAGGGAAGCACTGAGACCATTGTACAATGCGAGGATTCCTTGTTGGCGAATTATATGCATGGTCATCCGAATAATGCTTGATTTTCCTTCCTGCTGAGTCTGCAAGTGAACCTACAAAAATGCATTAAATAAATTTGAAATATATTGTAAAGTCAACATATGCAAAATAAATATGCATTTTTATATAGGATTGCTGTGCATAAGTTTATTTAAAAAGTTCAGCGTGACGCGTTATATCTCATATTTTTATTTTTTTATATTCCTTATTTGTCATGGAACATCATGGACATTTATTTAAATTTAAATTTAAATTGTTTAATTATTTTCACACATATATTCCTTTACATTTATGTTACACATTTCTTAGGTTAAAATTTTCATAGAGGAAGATATTAGCATTTTTATTTTTTATTATCATCATCAGTGACAAATGTTTTATACTTCAAACCAGGATATAATTTCCTGAAATTTGTCTTTGATATCATATGACGTCACTATAGTAATTAAAAAAATTACACAAACGGTCTATATCACTCAAAAACTAGGCTGAAAATAGCCATTTGGGTAAATTGTGTTTATGAAATTGTTTATAAAGCCACTGTGAAAACGCAGCATTTTATTTGTTTAATCATGGAGGGATTTCTTTTTACGCGCGCAATGTTTTATTTTATCTAGAGATGACGAGCTGCGCATCGCATCTACTGCGCATGCGCATTTTTGGAATGTGAAGCGCGCAAAATACGGCGAATTCACACATGGAAGATTGCCCGTAATAACATACCGGGACCTTGTTTGTGACGTCATAACACCGCGCGAGCAAATTGCCGCCGAGCCTTGATTCAGCTGACCAATTACAGGTGGTCGCGTGACGTCACTTTACATGTTTGGTCGCCATTAAAATAGAACGCATACGCAACATAAACAGTACATGGCGGGAAATGTGATGTCGAGCGATGGAATGTTTCGCAGAGTCGTAATAATGTAAAATTTGCGAAATATACGGTTTTCGGACAAGGATTTTACTTGGATTATCTTCGAAAGAAGCCAGAGGAAGTGTTTTATGGATATTTGTTGGCATTCGTCGAGTTGTAAGCATCAAAACTTCGAACTAGAATGGAAGTGCGGGTGGAAAAAATGGCGCACAATGTTTTCGCCCAGGAGCCATGCTGCATTGCTGGAACAAAAGCTACCCCTGGAATTCTACAAATGTCTCGCATCGGGCTTGGACCAAGCATCGGGCATGAGAAAACATCCAATCGTCGTTTCTGCTTATTCAGGTAGGATGCAATCAATTTAAAACTGATATTTAAAATTGCGATATGGGAATTTCGACTCAGCGTGAAAAAGGAATATGAAATCTGTCCATATGAATTTGAAAATTATTATGAAAGGTATTATTCTTAATTTTGTGTTAGACGTTAATTTTGTGCTCACAATTATTTTTGTGTGCCCCAGAATTTATTTGATGAACCTTTTTTATGTTGAGTAAAATTGCAATATAATGTGATGAATGTATAATATAGTTATTTGAATTATTTTTATGTGGATTGAGAATATTATTGTCTGTGTTCTTGTGTTAGGGGTATATTTTACACGACAAATATCGATTTGTGTGTAGAGTTGGTATATATAGAATAATTTTGATAAGAGAAATATAACATGCTATATTTTTATTTTTCCTGTATTTTGCGTCACATTCATCTATAGCCTATATTTGTAAATTGACCTTTTATCAGTTGGTTGTGTTGGTCCGATATTTGTGTGTGTGCAAAAATGACACGGTTTTGCTATAGGTTACACGAGGTTAAAAAAAGGTTGCGATTTTTATATTACCTTGAGCAAATCGAGAGGATGGGTACAACATGCTGCCCCGGCACTTGCAATTCCTCCAAAATACCATTTTGACAATCGAATTTCCTGTCCAGATGCTGCTGCCATCATCATGTTGTCCTTATTTTTCCACAATTTTAATTAATCGATGAGATTCAGAACCTCCGTGTGGTCCGTCTTTTCTCCTTTCCTGGTATCCCAGAACGATTGTGCAGTATCGCCACCTGGTGCCACTATACTCTACTAAAAATGTGAACCTTGTCGCTTGCGTGTAGTAGTTCTGTTATCGCCGCTAGATGGCCACCTAGTACAGTACCACGATTTTTCTAGAATGGTGTAATTCGTAATTGGAAATTAGTTTTTAAGATCTTAATCATCATTATGTTATTATGAAAAATTGTATAATAACGGTACGGTAATTATCGTATATATGGCAGGTCAAAATTTGCGTTTAGAACGCGATCAAGCAGCGCCTTGTCGCGGAGCATTCCGCAACTACGATTTAAAAGGCTGTGAACGGCATTTATTTCTCGCGCCGTTTGATGGTCAATGGAGCCGACACAAACTATTTTCAGGATAGTTTGTACGAGTCGTTAGCGGCAATTGAGTGAGGGAAAATGTTGAAGGCAAATGGCCGAAGCGACTGATTGAACCCAGGAGGGCTTTTTTCTTCTTTTTCTTTAGACAAGGGGGTGTCTAACTTTGCTGCAATGCTCCTCCTCGTTTGAGCAGCGCCACCTGTCGAGCGCTGCTTTTGCACTAGGGCTTCTCTGTCAAAAGCGAAAAGCGATGCATAAGAATTTGACGAAAATGAATTTAATTTGCATAGTCACATTCCTGTTAGAGCCCTGTATCTTTCTAAATAGTTTTTATTCTTTATGAGGTGTTATTTAAGAACATATAAACGAAAATTGCAACACGTTTTTGTATGATTTCTTGAGTGCTATGATTAAGTTTTTGCAGTTGTATCGTTTTTCGAATCTGCACTGTAATTTTTGACAGCTTCTGTCTAAATTTTAGACTCTAAACTATGCCATACTGTAAATAGGACATATTTCTCCAAAACAAAGTTGATTTTTAGGGAATTATCTTGCATCTGCTAATAAATAATATATTTTACGGAAAGATAGGGAATTAAATTCCACAGTTTATCAGCTAGTGTGATTTTAGACATGGCTATAATTTTTATACATTATTTCACTATATACTTAATTGAGTAGTTTACTGCACATAAATTCAATAAATATCTCATATGTTCCATAAAAGTTCCGAAAAGTGTCAAGAAGTTGAACTGAACAGATGATAAATGTTGCCAGGGATGTAAAAATGTGTAATTTGTTTCTTTGTACAAAAGTAGGCGATGTCATGAAATAGGTGGGTGGGATTGGCTTGTTGTGTGTGTGGTATAGGGATTATATAAGACTATGTTAGGGTTATACACAAAGCAAAAAGATTCTGAAACATTTCAAGGTAATCGTTTCGCAGAATGAAATAAAAAAAGATGGATGCGTTAAATGCTATTTACGATGTAAGAGACCTTGCAGTTGACATAATGATTCACGATTTGCTGGTAAAGTGTGGATAATCCCGAGACAAGAAAATGAAAAGAAATGGGTAATCCGCGCCGGCAAAGTTCATAAGACGGAATCCTTTTCCAAATGATGATGTGCCTTTTTGAAATCCCCTTCAAATAAGCGGTATAACTATGAAAAAATGAATGAAGCTGAATGAATGAATGAATGCAGGGAAACGGTGATGATGAGTCAGCACGTGACTTTTCTTATTTTTCGCGGCAAAAATTCAATCACAAAATTCAATAAAGTTTTATGAAGTCGTCTTGGGGGGCCCATTTCATATTGCAATTCAATAGATAGATATAGGATAGTTTTTATACATGGGGCATGAGCAAAAGTACACTGAACCCTGATGCAATATTTGGTCTTTTGGTCACAAATCTTCTCGTCACATAGCACTTGGTCATATGCACTCCTCATCACACACTACTCGTCACACACTCCTCGTCACACACTGCTTATGAAACAAATGTATTACACTAGTATTGTAAAATATGGTTGATGATGTCAGGTCAACTTATACAGGTCCGCCTGTAGGGTATAGTCAAGTTTAGCTGGAAATAGTTTCATGTGAGAGAATTCATAGAGAGAGAATTGAAAAGTGCTGTCATGAAATGCGGGTAAAAGGTGAGAATGATGCTGGAATGCTGAATGGAGGGGGTTCAGGGGTTTGAGGGGGAGTCGGGGGGCAGATGGTTGAGGGACGGCAGAATGGAGGTGAAGCGCTCAATTGGGCAATTGTGAGCGGCGGCGATTTTTGACGCCGCCATTTTGAATAATGGCGGCCGACCGGCGGCATCAGCAGCAGCAGCAGTTCCATCAGGATTTCAAGCCAGCCGCACCCGGATTAAGCGAGCTGAAGGTGCAATGTCGCCATGTCGGTCAGCGACGTGTGTGTCCGTCTCCTTTGACCAATGGCTCAATGGTGGCAACAAATATTTCGTCTGCACCTATTTGTCAAACTGAATGCAAGCATTGAATTTGTTGAGTCGGCGCCACATTTCTCAACACCCATTCAAATGCGGTGCAAATCTTTCACTAATTGAAGCAAAGCCTCGAAAAACGATTCAACGTTTTCACTGAAATTCCACCAAAATTCACTAAAATGATAAATCGCAATCGGTCTGAAAAATGCTATTTATGGATCGTTTTTCCCAAAGAATATACTGTAATATATAGAGAATTTTTGTATAGTTTTCTGTTAGCAGTAATTCGTTTTTTGCTGTTTTCTCAGAACTGCAAGAACGCAGTAAAAAATTTTGCAACAATGATGCAGTAGGGGAGACCGGGGTTAGTTGGCTCAGGGGCACGTTGGTCTTTTGGCGTTTAAAAATCGACAACAGGGGGCAGC
>JAQFZQ010000822.1:0-25948 GCA_034696005.1 Glomeris marginata
ACACAACCAAAAACTATTTAAAATGAATTACAACAATAGTTATCAGGATATACACTATTATTATTATTATACTATATATATTTATTAAAATGAAGTATAGTATAACCTATAATAATATTTGCTTCATCAATCTTGAGACATTAAAACACCTTTTCCCATGCAAGGTGTTTGTTTAGATTACATTGTTTCAACAAAAAAACATATTTTGCAGATTATGATAATAATCTAAACAAATAATACTTCATTATAATAATACTATTGGATATGCATGTTTATTTTTACCCTTGACCAAAAGAGGGCTATACAATATACATATACAAAGCAAGTTGGCCTTGAATGAAGACAGTGGAGCACAATGGCATGCTAAATAAAGCTAAAACTGGGCATGAGGTCTAGGGCTATGTGTGAAGCCATGTGTCACAAATGTGATGGGAACGAAACACCTTGTTCAACTATATATTTTTACCCACTTCCTGCCACATTCACCTTCTCTCCACCCTGCTCTATACCTAACCAACCGTTCATCCATGAACTCTTTCCACGTATTTCGAGAAGCTGGTTTCAGTGGATGAGATTACGTTTTTATATGCTACATATATGTATAATAATAATGATGATAATAATATGTAAGTACTGGAGGGAGATATCTGAGAGAAAGAGGGGTCATGGAGGAGACTTAGTATTGAGTGGTTCCTTGCTTGCCTGCCTGTTATTAGTGTTACTGTTGCGGTTTACCCCATTGAAAGCCTTGCTGCTATCACTCGAGGAAATGCTCTGATGACAGAGACATTCCTATATACTATATGCAAGTGGAAGAAGTGGAAGTGCTGGCTTTGTGCCACCATCGACCAACCCAACCAACAACTTTTCTGATATTAGGCTTGTCCTATAGAGCTGCCAAGGTCCCAAGGACAGCCCCACAAAAAAGTTTCCCAGTACACCCACATGGCTTATTTATTACTTTCCAGCCATTTATCGACACCAATATCATCATCAATGGGAGGCAACTTCATTAACATACACAATTTTCGAAATGAGAACACGGTGAAAACCAGAAACCTATTTTCTCAATACTATATTACTAGAGTCTATGGAAAGAGAGAGTATAGGAGCAGGTCTATGCAGAGAGGGAACTTGAAAAGAGAGTGGTTATAATAGATATGGGTGACGTTTCTAGGACAAGTAATTAATAGTAACAAGTTCTATTTTTGCAAGATCTCTGTCACTTACTTATGTAATGCATTTTGCAGCTACTTATATGGCTATATAGACGAAGAACAGGAACCGATTATCCTCCAAATTACACCAGATGACTTCAAACAATTGACAAAAGATGATGTCATGCATTGTCCAAAGAATGAAAGTTTTAATAGTTTTAAGACTTATGTTATAAAAATAATCAAAAGCAATTAGTCAGGAAATTCAAGAACTGCCATGAAAGTTTTAAATGAAAATGAGGGTTAAAAAAAGCAACTTGTTGTACATTCATTTCCCATGCATATCTTGACAAATATGTTGCATGCCACAATATTTGCATGCAAAATAATAAATTACAAACACATTACAAACATACCCATGCAACTTTGCTGTTTTGTCATATAAATTGCATAAATATTTGCAATTCATCAAATGTTTGCACTAAATATATGTTCCAATTTGTATAATTATTGAAATCAAGTTCTAAGATCGATATTCACTTAAAATTTAAACAATATCCCATCAATAATAATTATAATTCATAAAAGGTACAAAACCAACTTACCATGTTATTTTCAAAACACAGGTTTAACCCAAAATAGGTAAAATTAAACATTATTTTATTCTTTGCATTAATCTCCAGGTTTTCCAGGCGATTGACAACAGTATTTCCTATTTTATTACACAAGCTAATGAAACCTAATTTCCTTTGTTTGAAGAAGTATATTAATTGCATGATGGAAAGTATAATTTCAATTACATTTGATGTAATTTTACACATATAAGCAATATACTGCTTCATGAAAAAGATTACACTAGAAGTTTGTTTGTAGTGAGATTTATATATAGTATAGTAGTTTATAGCTTCACATTGTATGTATAACACCACTCGTTTGAAGAAGAAACTATAGTAGCATATTGTGCAAAAGGTAATTGGTATTTTGGAAAGGACTAAGATCATCATAATCATTATCATCAAGTGACAAATTCATATCTCTTACTTCCGGGTCCGAGAAGACCAACGACCATCTCAGAACTATTAACCCTCAGCCTTCATACAACCATAAAACCATGAATGTACTGCAATTATTATTAGAAGGCAATATGCTGCATGAAATTTACGAGAACGGATTCACAAATTGTGAACTAACATTTTATATGGTTCCCACTTGTGACATATTTGGAGTTCCATACTCACAAGATCATCATTTCTCTATATTGAATATAACCAAGTTTAAAAATTTGTTTTAATTAGGATTACATTTTTTTTATCTGTATACTATATGATATATTTAACAAATATTACAAAGTGATATAAAATACAGTACATACAATGACTTATTTCCTCTTTAAATGGAAATCAACAAAGTTCTACGAAAACTTCAAATATTTCAAACTTCCAAGTATTTTTGGTTTGCCATAGTGATGTCATATATAACCGAGGTGGGTGTGGCTTAATGATTGATTAACCTTGGATTGCCAGAACAAATTGTACGAATTCAAGCATAATCGAAGCAAAAGATAGACAGCATTGATTTACATTGATTGTAGCACCAGCACCACCTGGTATCAAAAGTGAGAAACTATTTTGGAAAATTTTGGATACAGAAAACAATCCAGAAATAATTAAAATGTTGTTGTAACTATTTCAATGCTGATTATTTTAATATCTAATGTTCATTTATCATTAGCTCACTTAAATCCAAGATGGAAAGCTACTTAATTAGACAAAAATACCAGCAGTCTGGACACTTATTTAACTTAAATAAATGTCCAACAACTAATGCAAAAATATCTATTTGAAATCAGGGTAATAAATAAACCAAATTTAGTGTGTCTGGTTAATTAATTATCTGAACTTGAAAATCCACTTTAGCTTTTGTTCTGATAGCGACATCAAGGATTCAATACACTGTTACATCTTACATCTTATCAACAAGGTCCTATATTTAAAAGGTTGTAAATTAAAGGGACAAGTGAAATTTCCAAATTGGTCATGTTGCAGATTTCCAAACCAGATTTTTGAAAAGCTAGACTATGCAGACAACTCCTAAATAGTTTTTGAAAGATAGCAACAAGTTTCAGACTTTTCAGGGTCGACAATGATAATTGTGGCAGTGTGATTATAAGGAGATATAGGTTTGACTAACTATGACGTCATACACAAGTGTGTACGTGCATAAGTACACACAGATATACCTACAGGATGATGTCAAAAATAAAAAGGTAAACACGATATGTGCAGCCAACAATGAATGCCAAAGTGCATAATAGTATATACTATACTCAGCACCAAGCAGTCTCACCATGCAACCAGCATTTTTTTATTGTTATTTAGTGGTGATTTTTTTTTCTATTTTCACTGAGGTCCTCCTCTTTTTGAATTTAACACGTGCCCTGCTATTAAAATGCAATTTCGCAGAAACAAACTAAACCAATGCCAAGTAAAAATTACACTGTACCCAGTCTACCTTGAAACCAATTGCTTTCTTTTAACCCATACATATGTCAGCAATGGCGATTATTAGTAATGTATATCCATTAAAAATATAATGCTAAGAACCAATGGAAATCCGTTTTATTTTATTATATTTTTAATCTAAATATTCTTTATAATTTATAATTCAGTTGCTACACACTGTATATCCAATAGAATTTGATTATGATATAGTATCTCAAGTTTAACCCTTGAGCATTAAGAAATATACCTGAACTTGTTAAAACTTGTTAACAGTATAAATTATAAAAAATGGTAAATATTTGATTGAATAGAAATAAATTTTCTCAATATTCATATTAGGGAAATTAAAGTAGCAAAATTACAATCTACTTAATAAACTTAATTGGCAATTTAAGTAATTTTTGATTTCGGTATTTGCCAACTTGTCCAAGGAACCTCAATAAATTTCATTTTCAACATTATTGTAAGATATTACACCTTTAAAAATAATTTTTCCATATTTTATAGCTATTTTACAACTATTTTATAACTATTTTAAAATTAAAATCTATGACTTCACACCAAAATAATCGCATTTGAGCAGAAACTTGTAAAACTTTCCTTTCTGGGTGTGCCATAGTTTTGAGTCCATTTATTAAAAAAAAACTACTTGTTGCTTATTTATAATTTTATAAAAATGAGTTGGTTCCAAATAAAAATAGTGAAAACCTGCACCACAAGGACTACTTTGAATGCAAAATAAGTGTTTAAACGTGTTGCAAGTTTTATGGCAATGTTAATTTCTTTCGAATTTTAAACCTACTTTTTCCCTGCTTCAAAGTTTCAACCTTGTATATGGTTTATTATCTCATTATACACGTGATATTTGTTTCGACATAGGCCTACTTTACTTTCCCAATCACCAAAATGTACAGTATATGGGTGAAGTAGATCATATAATGCTCCATATAAAAATGCATTTCATTAATCGGAACCATTTGCATATACCCTATCAGACAACCAACAATATGTGGTTATTTATATAATGTTATAAAACTTTTGAGTGTCCACCTGCTAAATAACAAAATCCTGCAAGCACATTTGTAACACCCTCCTATATACAAGCCCCCTATTGAGACAGGGGTCTTGCCATAGAAAGTTGAGATTCATCTTTGTCAAGAATCGGACTATTCATCTGGTAAATGGGGAAAATCTACAAAGTCACCATTTTAATCCAACAACAGAAACATGACAACAAAAGCAGGAAGGATATCGGAATTCCAGCTATACACAAAACACAAATTTGTTTCAAATTGCCCCTTTATTTATGTCCCACCCCTCTGCATTACAGCCAAAATAATCTAGTCCAGACAGCTTGTTTTATCTTCATTTTATGATGTTTTCCTGTTGTATCAGACATGGTAATTCCTAGTACTATAGTAAAAATTTTTGTGTTGTTTGATCGCACTGCGAATTTTCCCAGAAATATAACTTTTTTTTTGGAAATAATTAAAGCCTTGAAACGGGTTGATTATATAAGTCATTCTGATCACGAAAATATTGTCAGAAAAAAGAAAATTCGTGGTAGAGACACCTGCAAACCACACCATACTGTTTTTATTGGCCGCCATTAAGCCAGTCAGCTTATGTTCATATATTTATATTGCTCATAAACTAGATCATTTACAAAATTTTCATTAAAATTTCATTCTTCTGTTTTCCTTTTAGTTTATTCCCGTTTTTACAAATAAACTAATGTGCAAATTAACATACCTAAAGTAAAAACCAATATTAATTTATTATTACTAATATTACTAATAAACTATAAAAATCGAAGCATTCATAGTTGACATAGTTAATTAATTAGAAATAGTCAAATTGTTGATCAATTATTCATTAATAATAATAGATATACAGTGTGAACACAAAATAATCCAAATCTTAACCTTAACTCAGTTGGATTATTTCGTACAGTGAAATATTTAAAGGTGAAAGGACATGGTTTTTAACTTACACCCTGAAATGAACAAATTATGTGGAGAATGATCAAAGAAACTGAATGTCGTTTCCCGTTTTTGATTCTGATCAATATTAGTGGAGATATTGGCTTCTAAAGTTGAGATTTTTACTGTTGACCAAGGGCGTATGGGGCGCCTGCTGCCTCTTTGTTTTGGGGACCAGATGAAGACCAGCAATCAAACTTTGCCTCACAATAACTCCACTAATATTCATTACAATGAAAAACGGAAAACGACATTAGTTTCCTTTTCTTGTACTGTTTCCTATGTACATTTTGAATTTCAGATTACATAGTTTTAAAAAATAATGTCAGTTCGGCTTTAAGGATGTTGTTGGTGTTGGGTGTGGGCTTGAAAATTGAAAGATAATAGTAGGGAAAAAACGTGATGAAAAATGTAAAGAAATCCTACCTTTATGAACACTTTGGCCTTTGTGAGAAGACCTAGTGTTGTGTGACGACTGGCCTCCGAACCCAACGGTACCATTTCCTTTAACTTTTCCAGGCAGTTACGCAAATGTGCCCGTCTGAAAAGTAGCAAATAACACATTACATTTCTTTTCAGTTTTATACTAATGCGAAACTCGATGCAATTCATTTTTTGTGTGCATGTATACATGATATCAAAATGGGGGAGAAGAAAAAAATTCACAGTAGTTACACCAGAAACACTCCCACATGCGCAACTTTTATGAACTACTACCACTTACAAATGTCGCCTGCAAACATTTCCTAATTTCCCAACAACAATGATAATACAACAAAAACTGCAAATTTATATAGTATATTCATATAGCGGGCCTGCACCCTGCGTGTAAATCTTATGGTGACCCAATCTTATATCATACAAATTACAGGGTTTGTCACATTACTCTGCATTTCCAAGTTTTTCCTGATTTTTCACTCGGGTCTTTCCTTGCAGTCTGGTTTTTGCTACTTTATTACAACGTTAAATAGGAAATACAGTAATTGCAACTAGATAGGGAATTCCCTGCAAAATGTACGATTTATTTCTAGCAGCGCCACCTGGCCGCCATCAAGTTAGGATTGCAAAGTATACTTACATATGCTGTAAACAATTCATTTATAAACCAGTAACAGGTTAACTATAAAGAGGGAACTTTGCTGTTTGCACTTTAAAATTCATGAAATAATTTTTTATATTTCCTAATTTGACTTTCCCATTGTTTCAAAAATTACTATAGTGCGTCTCAACTCAAGATTGCACATTCCAATGATTGCAAAGAATTTATTTCACATAATATTTAGGTCGAATTTTGAAAACATTAATATCAATTAACTTTATTGAGTATTTTCCATCAACTCTGGATAATGGAATATTTTTTGGTGTAAGGGTTTACTCCATAAAGCCAGAAAACAAGAGGGAATTACTGCAACCTTGAGTTGAGACGCACTATATACCAATATTTCGTATTTTCTCTAAATCCCCATGTTAATTCAAACCCCATACTATAGTAAGTTGTTTGTCTTAAACTGATATGTCATCCATGAAATTGTTGGATATTAAGGTGAACTGTCTCCCATAGACAATGACGATGCGTTACTTTTGTGCCACGTAATACCATTGTGTATGTGTTTGTGTCCTCGCAAATTTTTATTATCTATAACTTTATTGGATGATCGGTGAATGGGTGGTTTGGGGGGTTAGGGGTTGGGAGGTCAAAGCATGGAATTTATAGATATATTATATACGTATTTCGTTGACTGGTGGAGAAGTCATTTCCGGACAAACTAGAAAATCCGGCGGAAATGGCGCTACTATCGCTATCTTCAAGTCGCCATGTCACATCACGTGACCCAATTTGTAATCTCACTGTCCAACGTCATACACCAATAGTATATAAAATGCAATTCCAATGCCCATTCAGGTAGATTATAACAGCTTTTCGGTTTTAAACCCCTCTATATCTCTGTACACAGCAAGGAAAAAATTGTCCAAAATTATAGCAGGATTTTAGAAGGTTTGATCAGTAAGTTATTATGTTTGCCATGTTACAAAAGAGGCCAGGATGAAGTTGCACTATTTCTTTTCAAACCTGTTCTCTGGAGAAAAATTTCCAAATCTTCAAAATGAAGAAAGGCAAGTATAACCTACTATACTATAAAAGTAAAAAGAAGAAAAAGAAAAAAAGAAACGATTTGAAATTTCATTGGGAGCTAGGAGATAAAAAGAAGAGAAGAAAAGTAAGGTTTCAGTATAATAGGCGATAAAAATGAAGCACGTGCCTGTCATACAAGACCACGTGACCAAGCACATCTTTTTAGGATCTTTGACAAGAAACTTACAGTGCAAAAAATAGTATATATATACCATCCATGACTGTAAACTTTTAAACTTTTATGAACAGCAATGTGAAAAATCCATTTTTCAACATATACATAGAAACTAAATACCTGAATAGCGCCCCCTGTCGTCATTGTGCATAATTACTTTCCCTAAGTACATGTCCCTTTAAAACATTCTGTTTGTCAGAAGTCTGAGAAAGGAACTTACTTGTATAACTTTTAGAAATAGTATATAAGGGTCCAGCTTCTAGCACAGGTATGCATGTGGATTGCAGAAGTTACACAGAATTGTCACAATATTAATTTGTTGCTTATGTGATATGCCATACAACATGTCCTAACTACTTATTAAATGCAACATACTGTAAAAGTGGTAATGTTTCGCGCGGCTTTATTTTCGCGCTTTTCGCGCTCCTTTGACTTTCCGCTAAAATTAAAACCCGCTAAAGTTTAGAAAGGTCACAAGTCAATGGAATTTGGACACAAATGCACCCTTGCCCGCGAAAATAAAAGCACGGGAAAATGTGTCAATTGCTCATTCCGCGAAAATTTGGCCGCGCGCCAATTACCACTTTTACAGTATCTGACATTTTTATGCAAGTGGAAACTTTGCAGACTTCTTGCAGCAATCCTGTAGGTTATTTGCATGACACTTGCAGACCTGCTGAGCATATTTCAGAGCACAAACTTTATTTAGGGTTATGTCAAGTGCTTATTCCTTACTGCTGAAGTAAGAGATCCATCCATTTATTAATTAGAATGCAGGGAATCAACAGCACTTGACGATGGCGCCCTCTTGTAGTAGCAATGGGAAACAACTTGTTGATTTTTATATTTATAGCCGCAATTTAAGGACATCATTATTTATTTGATGTAGCATTGAGTCACATTAAAATAGTATGAAAGTGTTGGGTATAAACAGTCATTAAGTTGCAGTTCCATGTGGCATCGCAAGATGGTGCAGCATTCGCACATGTGCATTACAAATTAGAATCTCACGATTGTGAATTTAAATGTGGTAAAAAATTCACATTGACTGTTGCAATATATGTAAGAAGAAAAAGTGCACATGACCTAAAAGAAAGAATATTTAGGACACGTTTGCACAGTGAATACTGTCAGGTCCCCTGTGCATATAATCGAGTTTTGCATTTGCTTCTCTTGTAATTGTTCCCTTTTTTAAAACCCCCTTTGGCCAACTTTTCTATCATTATAACTTGGCTTTCACGTTGATCGAAATTTTGTTCCACATTTCAACGATTGCATCAAGTGAATTAAGCCAAGCCACCATTGCTTCACACTACACATTTTTCGAAATTCAATTGAAACCCATTAAAAAAAAGTTTCCCATTATTAAAATTGAATCCCGTTTCGAGCTAAATCTAGTAAATTTAAACTAATAATACCAGAATAGCCTATTATTTTTTGCAGGCCTTCAGTTGACTCACTTGTTATATTACTCAACTTTCCCATGTAATTTACTAAATGTGGGCCACACTAACTTTAAACTCTTTGCCAACAGTGAACAAAAATCATTGTAATAATGAGTTGACAATACATAGTATTAAAAATAGCTGTGTAAAATACATGTAGACAACCCAGAAGTAAAAACTCCTGCAAAATATTTAATAATATAAAATATAAAAGGTTTTGCATAATATTTTAAAAATTTTGCATAATGTTTTAAATAAAAGTTTGCATGATATTTCAAATAAGTTTGCATAATATTTTAAAAGTTTTGCATAATATTTTAAATAAAAGTATTGCATAATGTTTTAAATAAAAGTATTGCATAATGTTTTAAATAAAAGTTTTGCATAATGTTTTAAATAAAAGTTTTGCATAATGTTTTTGAAATGTTTGCATAATATTTTAAATAAAAGTTTGCAAAATACTTTAAAACATCATGCAAAATTTGTATTTAAATAAAAGTTTTGCATGATATTTCAAATAAAAGTTTTGCATAATGTTTTAAATAAAGTTTTGCATAATATATTAAATAAAAGTTTTGCATACATTTTCTGGAAGATTTTGCACAATTTTTCACAACCTGTGCATACTAAACTTTTTGCTAAACTGTGTAAAAAAGTTTTCTGCATATAATATTATGTATACACATATAATTAAAACTTTTTGTGCAAAGATATAACTTTTTTGGCGCAAATTATTCATATTTCGCGAACTTATTTTTGCTCCACATAGTTTTCTACCCTTAGTAACAGTTGTTTACTGTTACAGCCACATTTTCTAACAAATGAAAAAGTATGGTCTGGTATACAGCTTCAAGTTATTGATCTAATTTTGAAGATGATTCGCAGATGTTGCTTGTTACTAATTCTTTTTGCATTTTTAATAATCGTGACAAGTTTGCATGCGTTCAATGTGACCAGTAATTTGGGACTTTGTTGCAAGTGGGTCACGGCAAAATAATGATACTTTTTTCTCTTCTTTTCTATCTATCTTGCCCCTTTTTATTTTCCTGTTACCCGTTTGAAAACTCATTTAACTGCTAATTGCAGAACGGCCTCATTAGGCCAACATAGGAGAATTGATTTTCGCTCCACAGACTTTCTTTGCCTATCAATCTTGAAGACGAACACGCAAATCTTTACATCAAAACTAAGAAAAGAAACTGGCAAACAAACAAAAAAAAAACGGTTCGATTTTGTACTTGCACAAGTCGTTGCGGGATTTTTCTAAATTTCCAAATGAAAAACGAGTGTTATGACCTTGTTACTTTGTATGATCACTCTTTTTAGACATGTCTTCATTGTAATTGTTAATATACAAAAAAGACTTTTCTCGATTGGGTACATGCAGACAGACTTTGATTGAATAGAGATATATCGATGCCAATCTGCAAAAATGTATCCTTCAAACAGGACAAAGATTTGACACTCATAAGGTTTTATTCTTTGACCTCCAAAATAACGATGACACCAGATAATGAAATATCTTCTAACAATCTTTCCAAAAGTAATATATAAAACACAATCTTGCGAAATGAACTATGTTCAATGCACCCTGACTAATATCATAATCTGATTGCTTTATACTGATGAGAAAATACAGAAACATGATAAGCAAAATACATTTTTGTACTGTTTCATCATTTGCACTAGTAATAAATGTATAGTTCGTCTCAACTCAAGATTGCACATTCCAATGATTGCCAATAATTTATTTCACATAATATTTAGGTCGAATTTTGAAAACATTAATATCAATTAACTTTAATAAGTATTTTCCATCAACTTTGTATAATGGAATGTTTTTTGGTGTAATGCTTTACTCCATGAAGCAAGAAAACAAGAGGGAATTACTGCAACCTTGAGTTGAGACGTACTATAGCTAATTTTTCCTTACTGTTATTTTAATAATATTAAACTATATTCCACACTGTAGACTATTTTCATTGTATACCTATCTTCACAAAGTATTATTTTATTCAACTTGCAATGAGAACATTTACAAAACACTACATTATTATAACACTATGCTATTATTTGTAATATTTTCAATAGGTATAAATAATAAAATGTATATAATATTGCATAACTTAATAAGTAATCCCAAAATAAGTACATATTACAAAATCAATCTTACATATACCTATAGTAGTTTCTTATAAAATGAGTTCCCTGTAACACTGAACAGTATATTTTCAAATTTTCTTAAGGTTTTCTAAAATTAAATTTGTTGACATTTTAACACATGATATATTTACAAAATCAAATCAAATTATAAACACAGTTTCAAAGTAGATTTATCATAATATCTCAATAGAAAGATAAATACTTTTAAAATTGTTGTAGATTTGTAAAATTTTATTTTTGTACTAATACTTTAAAATGAATTATAGAAGCCGCCATTAAGCAAGTCAGTCCAAATTGCTGAGTGATGTAATGTCCAATAAAAATGGCTCGTATTCCACATGTAGGGTAAAAACATGACTTACAAATTTTCTCCAACTTTCCCAACTATAATATATCAATGTCTGGCATCAGTGAACAATGGGGAGAGAAGAAACCCTTGAACCAGACTGCAAAAAAACCCTCTACTAATCATCATTGTAATCGTCATGAGATTCGTGTTTGGTGGACTTGACATTTTTTTGTTGTTGCCTGTATATAGTTTGCACTGTGTAGTACACTATAGATAAAGAGTGCATTTGGGATAGAGAAAACAGATAGCAAAGGCTTGGGGATGACTAAAGATAGTCATCATGGGAGAGATAGGAGAAGTTCAAGAAGCAAAGTAGGGCCAAGAACCTATTCCCGGATTGCCCTTGGATCCTCCACCCAGTGCACCTTTAAGTTAACACACAGATTCACTGACAAAAACAAAAAATGGAAAACCAAGGCCACAAAGTCTTTGTAATTACCTTCAAAGAATAGCGAAGGCGTTTTTCTGATGATGTTGGAGCCAAAAGAGAAAAGTTTTTCATCCTATTCTTCTTAATTTTTTCATTGTTTTACACGTCATCATTCCTCACAACACACACATCTATGTATATGTATATAATTCCCACGGATCCGGATATCCGGATCTTCTCAATTTCATTTCTTTAATTTTTTGTTACATTTCAATAGAGAAAAAAAAATTTAAAATTGCTTTAAATTTTTTAAAGGTGAACTGACAAGGGTTTGCAACATACCCTGAAAAAGCTAGCATTTGATTGCCACTAATTTAGGAACATTGTCTGAAAATTTGAAGGCATTTGAAGCATATTATTGCCACCGATATGAATTATTTAGTTTCAAATCTGTGGAGTGTACCGAGTATTATATTATGAGATACGTACACTGGAGCGCTGTTGATAATCTCTGCCATTGGCTGAAACTGCAGAGGCGCTTGGACCTCATTGGCAGAATATTCAAATTTTGCCAAAACAGGACACTGTGACACCAGCACGGTGACACCGCACACTTTAACTACTTGTAACTTTTGGTAACAATTTTTGAAAAAAGTTTTGTTTGCTCCAATCGTTTTATTAGCATCAATTCTACAGAATGACACACTTTCCAGGGTATGTTACAAAACCTTGTCAGTTCACCTTTAAGGTCAGGGATTTTAACTTTGCTTCCAAAATGTCAGGGAAATGTGTAAATATATATCGGGGAAAAATCACAAAACATTTGAAAATATAGTGAAAACTGTATATGGTGGAAACTATCTATGGTGGAAGTATTTCTTATTAGTCCCTTCAGATTCCACCATATATACATGTTTCACTTATTTTGCAGTTTCTTCACATTTTTAAACTGGTCACACTATTTCCGCATAACATGCATAAAATATTTTAAATTCACATAGTTAATTTAGTTTAGTAACAAAATAATAAAAACAAGACACTTTAAATCAACTTTAAATAGCTGGAACATAGGCCTAATTGGGTAATAAAATTTAATTAATAGTAACCAAGGACAAGCAGCACCGGAAATATATTATAAGTCAGTCAGTAATAACACAAGTATATTTTTCAATTAGTAACTACATTTTTTTAAAAAAATGAATGTTTAGCTTTTCTTGACACATATGTTCATCATTTAGGGGCCATCGGAAAACATCAAACAGAAATATACACAGAAGTACGTTTTAAAAAAATGTGAAGATAATTTTGGAACACCCTGTAATGCCGAAACAGCCCTACTGTACAGTATATACAGTGGGTATCTATCTCAGAAAGTTTGTTTTTAAAAGTCGGTTATGGGGAAAAAATATGGGGCGGGGAAAATGAAAAACGGTATTTTCGGCTTTCAAAAGAGACCTGATAAGCAATTTGCATGTGAAATTTATTCACAAAAAATGCTCATTTTTTTAATGCTTTATTTACGAATTTTTTGCAAACACATTTATACGAAGCAGAAAAATAATAATGGCAAACCCAGATGAGAATATAATGAATTCATTGCTGTCGAAACGATTGAAAAAAGTAGTATTTTTTTGCTCGTTGCCACATTTTGGCAACATTTTTGTTCACTCGGCCAATCATTTGTCGTCTTATGCTTTTATGACGTCACACTCACCTTGGCATCCATGTATATTTGTATATATTATAAATTCAGTCAATTAAGAACCCAATTGTATTTCCATAACTAGTTTTTAAAGTTATTATTCATTGTATAGCTACTAACTTGCAGTAAATTGTATTAAAGTTGACCCTAAAAAATATGAATTCTATACAGTTAACTCATGAAAGCCTTGATTTTTGTTGACTGTACTGCAAATTAACTATAGTACTAACACAGGTGTCTATGTAGTCAACTATTAATACCAAACATGACTAATATTTAAACAAAAATGTTGACTGTAAGGGAAACTTAGTGTAAAATGTATTTTTCATTTGCTGCAATCATTGCACCTTATATACTTTTATTTTTAGTTGACTGTAAAGAATATCGTTGTCAAGGACTGTAGGTTAGAATGGTTGACAGTATCAGAAGTATATTTTTTTGGAGTTGACTGTAAAAAAAATTAAATGTACAAGATTATACAATGAATTATACCAAAGGATAGCAAATTATATTTAGAAAATTAGCTATATTATTTATTTCCCTTATATTTTCTCTGAATTGGCACATACAGAATTTTACCCAACAGGAAATGAATAGTTAAACAGTTAGTAGTTGATTTCCTTTTCAAATATTAATTGACCTTAATCGAAGGAACAATAATAAGGTATTGGCAACAAAGCTATGTGTTACCATGTATACAGTGCATTTCAAAAAATACAATAATAGTTACCAGCTTATATTACAATAATAAAAATGTGTATTATCTTTTACAATTCCCAGATAGTTTGAAAACTTTTATTGCTTTATACAGGCTGTAATATAACTTATGACAATCCCCTGCTCTCGATTCACAATCCAAAAGCTCATATTGATTAAAAGATGTATTCATTTATTGACGTTCAAGATTTATGTATGCCATACATTGAAATATGAAAACTTTGGAGTCGTAAATTACACAATATTATTATATCCATCGTTTTATATATGCATTTACTATAAAATGGATGGAGTTTTTAGTCATTTTTACATATTAATAACATAGTAAACTGTTGCATGAATTTCAATTCAGCAAATGTGCTTCAAAAATAATCTGAATATCGAAATTTGCATTTTGTAATATACTAATTATAATAAAATAAATCCAAATTGTGTAATACAGTATTCCAAAGTTGATTATTAATGCAAAGAGTGTTAATGAGTAATACAATGACTATTGACCAATCAATGTAACTGACCAGTGTCCATTTTGATTTATGTATAGATGTTATAGTAGTGGAATATTGAACATTACCATATGTATATAGGCTTTAAACTTTCTGTGGAACACTAAAATAAAGTTTGTTTGTGTAAATTAGTAAATTTGGATGATTGCACGTGTCAGGATAAGTAAGACTAAGACCAGGCCTGGGGGTAGAAGTAGAAGGAAAGGAAAATTTGGGAAAGGAAAGGCGCCACATTGGCCGTCTGTGTGACTGTGACACAGACAAGTCACAAAAGTCAATGGCCTGCCAACACAAGAGTTCACAGAGTTTGGTGAACAAGTTGCATGCACTGCCATGCTACTGTCATGCTAATTACCAAAACCCGACTAAATAACTTGACAAAACTTCTATACTTCACTTTTATACTTATACAAAACACACACACAAGCAGTTCGTATATTGAACCCTTAAAAAAACAACTCCATTTTGCAGAACAGAAAAGTGCAACAACTGAACATTGTGCACTTCCTTTTTACTCACTTATATATTGGCAACACTGATGGATGATGAATCACGTGACTTATAACACACACAAAAAGTATTGGCATATATAGTAATTTCAACTTGTGAAGAAAATATAGTTGCATTTACTTTGTCCCAGGGTAAGCGTGGCATCATGCCCAGCCCACATTTCAAGAAACGGAAATAAAATTGGTTAGCAAAATTAGTTAAATGTTTTGTAAAATTTATAATTAATAACCAAATAATTTCTAACTTTTACCGTACATATTACTTGATTTTATTTCATTTTTTCAAAGGTCATTGCCAGTTTTTTTTTCTTCAAATTAAAATGATCGTTTCTATAGTGCGTCTCAACTCAAGATTGCACATTCCAATGATTGCAAAGAATTTATTTCACCTAATATTTAGGTCTAATTTTGAAAACATTAATATCAATTAACTTTATTAAGTGTTTTCCATCGACTTTGTATAATGGAATGTTTTTTGGTGTAAAGCTTTACTCCATAAAGCGACAAAACAAGAGCGAATTACTGCAACCTTGAGTTGAGACGCACTATAACATCTATTTTCCTATAAAGAATTATGCTAAAATTGTGGAATTGATTGACTAATTTTCCTATTTAACAAATTGTTTTAAATAATACCATTTATACTTTATATTACAAAAAATCAGATTTACAAACTTGATAAGTAACATTTTCACACACTATTTTTCTTGCATTTTTTTTAGCCCTGCACTTTGTTATCTTTTATGAATAATATAAATAAATGCTGATAACAGAACACAATAAGGCATGAATGAAGTACGTATTATTATAAGAGAATGAATGGAGTTTGTGTATATCTCTCCACTTCTTATTTTTAATTGCATCAATTATTTTATAATTAATTCCATTACTAAAGTCTGATCAAGCACAAGAATCGACTAAAACGGGTGGTTTGGAGGAGGTAGTAAACCGGTTTTGTGGGTGGCAAAACCTGATAATTGCTAGCAGAACAAGGCCGAAGGGCACTTTCTTCACCCCAATAACCCACCCCAACCACCCGTTTTAGTCGATTCTTGTGCTTGATCATAGTATAGACAATTTCCTGAAAGCCGATACATAATTCAAAAAAATTCCTCTATTTAAAATACACCTTTAACACACAATATTCCTGAATTTTTCATCTTTTCTTAGTCAACAATATCGATTGTTGCCACAATATGACCTTAAAAATCCTCATTTTTATATGCTTTTAATGTCCTCTCATACGATACAATTTATCTTGATACATTAAGTTTTTCTGTTATTATATAATGAGAATGTCGTAAATTATTTTATACATTTTATACGTCGACCATATTTCAAGATGGCCGCTTTAAACACTTCTCCTGCAATTTAATTATAGCTGCAAATTGTTATTTCCATTTTACAAAAAAGAAGAAAAGTTTGGGTTAGAAAAAGAAAACCAACTTCTCTTTCAACTGCTCGTAAATATTTCCGAAATAACCTAATTTCCATTTCTGTCCTTGCAAAGTTATCACTATAATTCAAAGTCCTACTTTCTAGGCTTAAAATTGCAAAAACCTCCAAATGCATTTGACACGTTTTCTTTTCTACTCTATTTATTTATTACTGCAGTTGAAAGGATGGAAGTGTATTATTCTAGTTTCTTTTTTTACCCCCTTTAGCCAAGAAAATATCGATGTCCTCGACTTTAACTTTTCTTTCTCACAAAGGCTAAAATCTCCAGCCAAGCGAGTTTTTCAAACAAGAAAAATGGCTGCCCATTGCGAAAAATAGTAAAAAATTCTCGTTTCGATGCTATTCAAATTGCTCAACCCATCCATACATATGTAAGTAGCTATACAGTGCAACAAGATGAATTGGAAACAACTTATTAAACCTACACTGACACGTGCTTGAAAAATAAGTGCGCAATGGCGACTTGCGACCAGCAAACAAAGGAAAAAATGGCCGCCATTTTTCCAACAAGCACATATGCAATTTTCTTTTCTCTCTTCTCACCAAACCAGAAACCAAAAAATACTATATAATTACACTTTTTCCTCCCTTGTTTTGATTACTGGGCGTGTCACTGGATATACGGAAACAATTCCTGGCAACGATTTGCAATCATGCAACTATACTACATAAAAGAATTATAGATATTTACTGAACATTATTTTTCCATTCCATACTTTTTGTTTACTTTTTTGCTGTTTTTTTATATACATATACCTAACATCTTTTTATTTTATATTGCATGCTATACTACTCCTATTACGCCATTATTACGTATATTTCGGGTCAGTAGTTGGATTTATTGCTATAACATTGTAAATTACATGCTAATGTTGACTTGTACAAAAAATACTATTATTATATATAGATCAACACTTATATACAGCTATAGGTCTTTATAAATAGAATAGGAACATCATAATTTTCCCTGACATTTCCCTCGTATTCACTGAATTTCCCTGACATAGTCTGATTTTTTAAAGGGGAACTAACAGGGCGGTAACAGTGGACTATGACCAACCCTGCCGTTGGGTAAATTGGGACTACTCGTCAATTAGTCTGTCCATGATTGGCCAGAAAAGGGTAAAGTTCAGAGTTCACTTACCACCCTGTCAGTTCACCTTTAAGTACTTTGATTTTATATTGTACATACATATACATTAATAATAACCTTAAAAATAACCAATTTAATATTACTATATTAAAAATAATGAGAATATCTTTTAATAATTAACATTTATAGTATGAAATGATTAATCCATATTGCAATAGTAATTGTTTAGATCATAGAATAATGTCATCAATAATCAATATACATGTACAGTGCATGTATAGATGTATGTGGTTAATATGTTTATATAGGGGGTACATTATAAAATTTTACAGACCAAATGGTTTAGTTTGGCATGTATACAAATTTCAGAAATCGATATACATAATTATTTTCCAACGTAAACATCTCTCACAAAGTCAGGTAAACCAAATAAAGTGTATATATAATAGAGTAAAAATTCTCTTTATATACAGTACACATGCATGTTTCGATCGGCCATATCGACCGTCAGTCGAGAGTATTCAGCTAAACAATTCATGAGACATTCAACGTTCATCTTTTTTCAAAAGCAATGTAAAATTAGGCACCATATTCACTGCCCCTTTACAAAACTTACACCACCACCTTCACAAACAATATAAATCTATCCGAGTAGCATCTCGTATGTTGTGGAAATTGTAGCACATTATCCTGTGCTGAACATTAATAATTTAATATGAGAGAAATTCGTCAAAACCCAATGTAAATTATGGCCTATCCGTCATACAGGAAATATTTTCAGACTTCATTTACACAACACACACTTGACATTTCCTCTAAATTTTGCATGGTACAATGAGTGATTGGCAATTATTTGTTGATATCAAACATCATTTGCAAGTCACATACAAGTGCCATCTTAATTATACGTGAATTGATTTGCATTAAAAATCAATATTTATATATACTCTATACATAATATATTGCATATAGTTGACATTATACATTTCAAAATCAATGCTGTAATTTATATTGAATTTATATTCATGCTCAATGTAACTTTATTCCTAAAATGGTTCTTGCTTTCCGCACCAGGTGGCGTTCTGAAAAGCGCTGTTGATTATGTTTAGTTTCGCTATTTTTTGAATATTATTTATATATAACTTAGTATAATTCGGATTAGAGCTTCAACAAGGCTAATTTAACAGTATTATTCGGTATTGTAATCGATACTGAGTGCAATATCGATATTGTATCTAACTATTGATTATGTGCAATTGTTATATACTCCTTTGTTATAGTTATAGAAATCCATAAATACTTGTTATTGTTATATCTGAATTTCTCTTTTTCTCCAAATCAAATTAATATTTGAATGGGTGTTATTTATTACTTTTGGTCCAACATTATTTGTGCATATGCATGATGAATTACTATATTTTCCGAGAGATTTAAATAACGTGGTAATGTGTATAATGGTGTTTAAATAATGATTTGTGAGCATAATTCGTTAAAAGTCAACTTTTCAGGCTCTATTCTGAATATATGATTGAGCAATTTGTGGTGGTTTCCTCCTCCTGCCTCAATTGCACATTTGTTCTTGGGGAAAATATATTGTTCAAGTCCACACCCACTCACCATAAAAAGCTGCGAGCGACGTGAATTATAATCGTTCAGACGTGAACAATTTTCAAACACGCTCCAATTATTGCACCAGCCTCCATCATGCACTTCTCCATATCCATGTCCACCACCGAACAGGGGCCGTTCAAAAACAATGTCATCAAGTTAGCCTATAACCACACCCAGCTGCCAAATCAATTCCAAAATATGCCACATCTCCAGACACACTACCTAATCTGCACATATATGCACACCTGAATGAATAATACCGGTAATTAATACATGTAATACATGCAGAAACTGTAATTTCAATTATTTTGCTACAGCTATTTTTCCTAGATTGCCATTAAAGGTGAACTGACAAGGTTTTGTAACATACCCTGGAAAGTGTGCAATTCTATAGAATTTATGCCAATAAAACGATTGGCGCAAACAAAACTTTTTTAAAAAATTGTTACAAAAAGTTATGAGTAGTTAAAGAGGGCGGCATGGAAGGACGGTGTCACTGCACTGGTGTCACGTTTTGGCAAAATTTGAACAAATCTGTGAAACTAAATAATTCACATGTGTGGCAATAATAATTCAAATGGCCTCAAATTTTCAGACAATGTTCCTAAATTAGTGGTAATCAAATGCTAGCTTTTTCAGGGTATGTTGCAAAATTTTGTCAGTTCACCTTTAATGCCATTTCAAAATTTACATTTTATTGCATTAGAACATTTATAAATTGACCCTTTTCATTGTTCGGCCATTGGCTGAAAAAAAAAAAACGGTCGAAAAATGGCGTCCTTTTCGAGAAAACTTGTTTTCAGCCAATCAGATTGCATAATTTGCCTCACTACAACCTCCAACTTGACAATTGTACTAATTGCCTACTGAAAAGGGGTCAATTAATATTCTGGAACCATTGTATTGACCTATATACATAATTATATTTAATATAGAGATAATCTTTAACTTTGCCATAAGTATGATGATGGAAAAAGCAGTTTACGATTTAATACATTTGATTTTTGGTGGGGCTTCTGTCTGAAAAAGCTATGGCTACTCCTCCTAACCATTTCACTGTGTTATTTAATACATTGTTTAATATATTAACTTATTTAGTAGGTAGTAATTAAATTAAAGCAGGTTTAACTGTATAAAATAAGTGGAAAAGCAATGTTATAATATTTGGCAGCCATTACGCCAGTCAGCCTTGTATATCTACACAAGCTGGGATTTGAATGGTGTAATTATAACAATTTTCTATATGATAATGCTGTGGTAATGTACTTATTTACTGTATACAGAACACTTTGCAGTTTTTTTATATATGATTGCTATGGTTTGTTTTGCCATGTGGATTTTGCACAGCCCCTCTTATTACTCCCAAGCCCAGTATTTATTCCCATATACATGCAGGCTAATGGAAACGATTGCTCCTCTGTCTAATCACAGCTTTGCAGAGTTTCAGAAGCAGAGTTTCTGTGTTTGGGTCAATAATTGCGAACGGATGTGGCAATGACGTCAACATTACTCTTCTTGCTGGCCACAGAAAACTTCTTCCTTCTCTTTTCTTCTTCTTCCTTCTCTTCTTAAAAACCAGTCACGACTGTTTCCCTTTCATTCCGTTACAAGGAAAAAACTCCCAATTGATTACAAGACTGAAAAGAATTGCTGCAAGTGTAACGCCACATGTATTCTGACCGAGTGCGACAACAGCTATTGTTAGGGGCCATTTATAAACCATGTTCACCTATAACTATATAACCTATAAGTGGAGATAAGATAAATTCTGATGATTCCAGCAGTTGCAATAATTACCCCCTTGCCTACACAATCTTGTACAAAACTAAACATAAGTTTCAGTGTCCGTTGGTCCTGAATTTTTCTTACTACTGTGCAATTGCATAAACAGTTGCATGTTTCCCCCAGGTGCAGTAGCAAAACTTCCTGGGTGGTCCAAACCAAGTAAAATACTTACGAGTGCTTAAAAAACTACAGTTATATAATATTGAAATCAGTTTTGTTCAGATCCAACAGGAAAAAGCCAGAATATAGACAAAAATCTGTGTATTTAGACTGGGCTGACTGGCATAATGGCGGCCAAAGAATGACTAATAATCAAGTTTTATGTAATATTAGTTTGTGCATTGTTAACTAGGTATTTAATATGTGCCAATGTTTCTTTACCCCATAAGTTTAAAAAGTTTTGCAAGTTCGTTTGCAGGAAATAATACTATTTATAGGATTAATAGATAATTAAAACTTTGCCCAAAACGTTTTTTAACCACTTGTTCAAACTTTGGTTGTCACATTCTTCAACCAACTATATAGGTGGCGCTGCATCTGAAGGACATTCAAACTCACACTGGTTCTACTTCCAATATGTTTTCAGTTCCCAATGTTATTTGTAAAAAGAAAATAACTACTTTTTAAACATGTGATTCGGATCATTTATCACTTTAGCTGTTCTGTTTTCACCTTGTGTGTTATATAGTATACAAATGAACAAATCCAAAAAAATGTAAGCCATTGTTACTTTCAGGGTCTTTTAATGTATTATATGCAGTGTATTGTATATATATATATAGCAATAGTCCTTTTATAATCATTATGACCTTATAGATGAATTTATGTGTGACTTTTTTCTTTTTTCTCACCATATGGTACATACAACTGTTATTCATTTATCTCCTGTTATCCAATATTCCCATCAGCACACAATTTCGATCTGTTTTCAGCACACAATTTCGATCGTGTTTTACGTTTGCACCATATTTCCTGGTTTCCAGTTCAATCGAGCTATTCTTCTCAAAAATATATATAGTACCCAACCTCCCACATATAAAAATTTCCCTCACAGCAAAATCCAAACCAATGCTTACAGTGTATAGCAAGTTCCTACTTAATTTCTCCTTCAGAAAGGTTGTTAGATATTTATATATGCGGGATTAAATATAAACAAGGTCAACATGTTTGTTGTTTTGTTGTTGTACTGCCACTAGGATGATAATAAAATAAAAATGCAAAGATTATGGTAAAGAATAAGCAATAAGGAAACAAACGTGTATTTTATACATGTGTTTAAATATAAATGAGAATTAATAGCTAATGACCATCAGATTATACTTTTTTTTTAATATTAATGCTCTAGATTATGGTTATGTAATATAATAAATAAGTGGGTGCTAGGAAACGAAAAGAGAATGAAAAATGATAAGATAAAAGTTGGACACAAGGAGCAAATGCAGTGATGATGCATTGTGAAAGATTTGGACTAACATAAATATAAAATAAATCCAGGTCGTTAAACTCCTCCCCCTCCTACTCTATATATATTTTCTATTATCAAAATACTCATTTAATGTTTTCATATACATGCACCCCTCATAGTGATGTAAATTCCCATTTTCCATGCTTTTATCTGAAAGATACACTATGGTGTTCACTGATATGATAAAATATCTCGATAATGGTATGGTATATTGATAAATGAGTGGGATACAAAACTATGTAAAATGATTGTATCTTTAATTTTTATCTTTACATAATTTCCGTTTAGTCTCGTTGTTTAGAAGTTATAACGAAATAACTGTTTTTTATTTTCCCTTGCTTCAATAGTTTCCCTCCATCGTGACGTCATCATATTTTTTTTGTCATTCGCTATGCAATTCTGTAGCTATTTTTTGTTCAGGTTAAGTGGGTTAGCCCTGTATTTTAACGTCCCCTAATTCCATACACACATGCATGTGGCACAACTTTTTTCCTTATTGTTCCTGTTTTTAGTTCACTTCAAAAGTTTTCACTATTTTCCTTGGTTTTTCTCTTTTATCTCTTTGCAAACATGGAATAAAATGTAATCTGTTTGAATTCAGGTAAAAGGTAGATCACCTTATAGTTTACACAGTGTAACAACAAAAGAGCCGAAATCTCTAAGATAAATTATTTTCATCATTTCCAGGGTTCCCATTGCTAAAAATTTCATACTGTTATAAATATACCCTTATATTTATTTAAATTCCTGAATTTTCCCCCTAAAAAATTACAAAACTGCTACAAAATACTTAACTATATCTTTATTTATCCTTTGAATTACTCACTCATAAACAGTGAAATATTGTTATTTTAAATTACATTACATATCTCCTCTAATTTACATATAAAAATAAAACAAAAGTTTCATCATTTATTATTTTATCTTTATTATTTTCCATTTTTTAATAATAAATCCTGGAAAAACATGTTTAGAAAAACAAAGTGCATGTAATTATTTATTCATTGTAATATAAGTGATACTGTTACCAGAACATTAGTTTTTCGCCTTTTGTAATGATAAGCAGGCATATGTTACAACATAAGTGGTGTTTGTATGTGTATGTGTATATATACATAACAAAACTTTCAGGAACTCAGATTACAGTGCCTGAAAATATATTCAACATATTTCGATAAGATGGCCTGTATACTATAAATATAAAAAAATGTGACACACTTGATGACGTGTTGCATTATGTTGCCACACAGGAATAGGAGACATTCAGTGTCAAGTTGTCACATGTTTTTCTCTCTTTCTCTCCATGACAATTACACACGAGTGTGTATATAGATAGGGGGATAGGCCTACATAAGTATATAGGCATTGCGACCAAGAGGAGTAAAACACCAAAAAAATTGGGTAAGACACACCCCAAGTTGCACATACCAAAATACCAAACAAGAGCGTCAAGTTTGTCACGTCTACACTTGATCGACATGGAGTGGTTTATCATGTCATCATCAACAACAGACTATCTGGCTTTTGAACCCATCAGTCAACTGAACTGAACTGAACTTTGCAGGAACAACATTACAAAAGTCTTCTTCGTATTGCATTTTAGGGGGGGCGTGTCCCTGTCCAAATAATAACAAAACAAAAATTACGATTTTGATATACATTGACACATTATTTAAACGAAATTTCCCAACTCATATTCAGTGAAATGTTTTTGTGACATTCAATCCAATATTTATATACCCTTTATATATGTTATGATTATGGGAATGACTTTCAACATGTTTTTGGGGAAATTTGAGTAAGGATTACAGAATGGTTTTCTGTAATTGTAACTCTAAATTGGTAAAATGATGACTTGGATATTTTCAACTAATTGTTTGGTTTAGAAAAACCATAACTTTAATTTAAAATAGTTGGTGGTATATAAAACAAAATAAAAACTGTATTACGAAAAGCAATTAAGCCGTAGAATAAAACTTAAAGGGGAACTGACAAGGTTAAAATTGTCGACACCAATTGCAACAAGAATTTAATCATAAGCTCACACTAATTTTCTTAAATTTCGCTGAACTTGTGAGATTTTTTATTGCAGTAGCTTTTTTATAAAAAAAATACAACAGTTTTGCCAGCGGTAGGATTTACATCTTTAATGTATCACCGAATATGGTGTATGGTGTGCCAAACTTGCCAGTAGCTTCATTACGTGCTTGCTGTGGAGCAAACAACATGGTGACTAGCTTTTACGCAAGTTATGGTGCAGCAGGTTCCTCATACATCGTGCGCACCTCACTGCGCATGCTCAAAAATTCAAAAACAACTAAACTTCTTTAGCTTATAACTTTCTTTTCACTACATATTTTGAGAAACGGATTTCACCAAGGACCTTAGTGATATTAACTACATTTTAATGTGATATCAAAAGGGTAGCATGCAAAACCTTGTCAGTTCACCTTTAAGCAGCAATTTTGAGATATTTACTTACAAATTGAAAATTTCAGATTTTTAATTATAAAATGCAAATTTGAAATATTAACTATATGAAAATGCATCAGTGATGAAAAATTAATATTCAAAAGTGTAAATTCATCTACAAAATAAATAATTTTAATGGAAACAAATTAACATTAACCAACAGCATAAATTAACTTCCATTATAAATTTTTGAAATTACAGTTTTGCACCACTTCCCATATCAAAATGTCTTTATATCATTCTCAAATTTACATACAATCTATAGAAAATTTACAATTTCAGGGCTGGAAGTCTTCCTGAAATTCCTGAAAAGGCAGATTTCCTCCTGAAATTCCTGAAAAATTGAATTTTCTC
>JAQFZQ010000823.1:0-25933 GCA_034696005.1 Glomeris marginata
TGGAAACTGTCTATTGTGGAAACCTGTCTATGGTGGAAACCTATCTATGGTGGAAACCTGTCTATGGTGGAAACCTGTCTATTGTGGAAAATATGGCATTTTTGCCGCGGTGAACAACATGATTTATGTTTTAAGAAATTCTCTGTGGTGGAAAACCTGCCTATGGTGGAAACTGTCTATTGTGGAAACCTGTCTATGGTGGAAACCTATCTATGGTGGAAACCTGTCTATGGTGGAAACCTGGCTATTGTGGAAAATATTTCATTTTAGCCGCGTCGAACAACATGATCTCGGTTTTAAGAAAATCTCTGTATGGTGTAAAACCTGCCTATGGTGGAAACTGTCTATTGTGGAAACCAGTCTATTGGGATTCCACCATAGACAGGTTTCACTGTATCACTAGATTCTTTAAGAGACTGGAGTTTTTTGGATAAATTTTTACTTTCATAGATTTTAAATAAATAAAATGTGAATTGATAGAAATTGCACTAAGATGGCCGCCGTTTTTGGTCATCCCAGTCTATTGGGATTCCACCATAGACAGGTTTCACTGTATCACTATAGATTCTTTAGGAGATTGGAGTTTTTTGGATAAATTTTTGCCATGATAGATTTTAAATAAAATAAATGTCAATTGATATAGAAAGAAAAATGGGAAAATGCACAAAGATGGCCGCCGTTTTTGGTCTTCTGTGTTTTATTGTTTTCTTAGTGCTTCCTGTTCCACATAATGCTGCCCATTTATTGCCACTTTGACCACTTGGTCCACTCGACATTTTCGGACCCGAATGCCACTCCATTGATTCTTATACTATATATAAAAAGGAAACTAACAAAAAATGCAAACGTGTCAAAATCACAAAAATATTACTGACCACTACAGTGACCACTCAGAAAATATATTCATATAAGCCTAATTTACAAATATATTACTAAAACCACACATTTCAATATTAATTACTATGTATAATATAAACCTACAATATATTTAACTATCAAAGATATTAGATAAAAGTTTGTACATTTGAATTAATTAAATGGTAATTATATTTTGAAGAAATTTGAAATAAGCCTAATTTGCATTCTTAATAATTTTATTTTTGAAATTGTCAATTATAATAAAGAAATTGCAATACTATTAATAGTAATTATATATAATGATACAACACACTTAAATATTAAGGGAATCAGTTAATATAATAAGCATTTTTGTTACATTAGTAAATAATAAGTTAAATAATTAAATTATTAAATTGTGAAAATAAGCCTAATTTGAAAACATTTAATTTTTAAATATCCACTAGATAAAAATTTCTCTAAAAATATTTTAGCAATAAGTATTATGTAATCTTACAGCATATATAAATATTTAAAGGTTTAAACAACAAAAGATTTAATTGAATTAAAATGAAATATCATTTTGTCGAATTGTTGAAAATAAGCCTAATTTGCAAAATTCATCTGTTTCTAATTTCTGATTAATATCTTATTATTTCCCTCACTCTATAGCATTAATTACATCTCTTATTATCCTAAAACACTAAGTAAATGAAATAATATTACCAACAATATTGTTTAAATAAGAATTTTCCTAAAATGCCATTTTGTCGCGACAAGCGAATTAAAGTAAATTATTTTTAATATTAGTAAAATGTACTGTCCGATATTTCAAATATTTTTTTTAATAATAGTATATAAGAATACCTGTATATTGGTATATGTAGATGTTAACATATTGTCCAAAGATAAGAGTAACATGCGGTTACGCTGTCTATTCCAATTCCATCGATCCCTTTATCGCGACACGCAAAATAATTTCTGATTTGGTTAATTTAGGGTGGAATATGTTTAATATTTGTTAGAGTTGAAATTAAGGAATATTTAATGAAATATAGTTAATTTGTTGAATTAATTTACAGGGTGTTTCATAAGAAACTTACCTCTTCCATGTTCCGCGCGTGTTACGTCGCGGCATTCGTACCGTGGTACTCCATGACCAAAATCCTATAAAGAGGAATGAATCTGTTAATTGTATCCAGTTCAAGGGTAATTATGCATAATTAATACACACAATGAGTTGTGCTTTTCAATGCAAATCATTGAAAAATGCCGGCAACAGATACATGCTGTGATATATGGAAATGCATATGCAATATGCTTTAGGGGTTAGGTTATTGTTACGAAAACGAAATCATTTTCATGGTAATTAGGCAATCTGTTCCGGGGGGAGGTGTGGGAGGGTTGAGGGTTAGGGGGGTTTATCATGGCCCTGGGGTTGAGGGGGTTCACCACTATCAATCACTTTCCCCTTACTTGGCCATAGGTTACGTCATTTGCACGACATGGCCACATGACCGCACCAAGTGGTAAAGTGGTAAGTGCGCATGCGCAATGAAACATGACCCTACTGTCGGCCATCTTGCCATTTCTAGCAAATAAACGCCGCAATTGGCATTTAATCTCCCTCACATTTTTCCCGTTTACTTACGCCCGTGCTGCTATGCAAATACACGCGAGTTGCAGATAGAGAGGCGTAAGTTGGGTTTTCCTACTTAAGCCCATCTCGCTATATAAAAGCAAGGGAATGACAACTAGAGGGGCGCAAGTCACTAAATTTTATTATCTGGATGAGCAAAAATACAGTATAAGCTGTCTATGTTTGAATATCAAGGGACCGAACAAATTTTACAAGATAGACGGGTTTTCCATACTAGAGAGGTTTTCAAAGGCGAAATGTGTTACCTAGCAAAGCAGGAATTATAACATTTAATATTTAAAAGAAAGAAATGTGTGAAATGGGAAATTCAAGATGGCCGCCGTTTTTGATCGCACTGTATTAATGCAGTCTTTCAATGATATGATTTCATACATGTCTTATACCCATCTACCCCTTCAAATGTACAATGTAACACCCCTGGTTTTGAATAGGATGCGATATACACAATGATACATTGCGCGATGGCCGCAATGCGGCGGCCATTGATCAAGTGCTCCTTTTTGAGTGCGCTAATTATTTCGGCTGGCTTAAGCAGCGTATACATTATAGAATATCTACTTGGGACCTCTCTGCACATAATGTGTCTACTTAGCATGACAATGGGCGGCCATTTTGGTTTCCCTAATTGCGCCTATCATTGCGCTTCTCCCCTTGCCATCGCGCAGTCCTTGTTCGTCTTCATCTTCACGCCACATCGGTTCGGAGCGAATTTATTTCATCCTCTCTCACCCCATCTAGCTTTTCCTCTCCATATATAATCTATATTCTAGACACTTATATATATATATATATGCCAGGAGTGATGGATCGATGAAAGCGCGAAGCCGCAGCGCATGAAAGTCAAATGCGAAAAAGCGACAACGTTATCGATTTAGGAACGGATCGTCGACTTCTGGCCCGATTAGCCCCGATTGCCAGCAATCAAGGGCCATTTGACCCGGCCATATAGACCAAATTGGGACCATGTACCCATCCCCATGTCGCATTAGTGTCCGCTTTGCAACCAAATTCGGGCATTGAGCGCGAACGCGCGTGCCGATGAGAAGACGTGGTACACTGTTGCGTGAACGATTCGCAGTGAAGGATGCATTGAAGATGCTCCAGTGAGCTGCTCTTACGTCATTTACTGAATTTTTTTGTTTACAGCGAACACTGTATATAACGAAATAGAAAATAACGTATTTTTTAAGAATAACGACAACCCGTACTAGCACGCGAAACGATGTGGAATTTACCGAATATAATGTTTTTCCTTTACAGAAATAAGTATTTTCTGTTTAACTGAATAATGTTTCAATTTATATTGCATTTGCTGATCTGTATGTGATTCACCTGCTGCTCCTCCCATATCCCTCCCTTTGCTCCGCCCTGCTCCTGCCTTTGCTCCGCCCTGCTCCTCCCACATCTCCGCCCCGCTCCTCCCACGTCTCCGCCCTGCTCCTCCCATGTCTCCGTCCTGCTCCTCCCACGTCCCCGCCCTGCCCCTCCCACATCTCCACCCTGCCCCTCCCACATCTCCACCCTGCCCCTCCCACATCTCCACCCTGCTCCTCCCACTCCGCCCTGCTCCTCCCACATCTCTACCCTGTTCCTCCCACGTCTTCTCCCTGCTCCTCCAACGTCTCCTCCCTGCTTCTCTTATGTCTCCGCCCTGCTCCTCCCACGTCTCCACCCTGATCCTCCCAAGTTTCCACCCTACTGCTCCCACGTCTCCGCCCTGCTTCTCCCACATCTCCGCCTTGCTCCTCCCACATCTCCACACATTTCATACACCCTCCGCTCTGTTCCTCCCACGTCTCCATCCTGTTTCTTCCATGGTCCTGGACTGCTCCTCCCATGTCTCATCCCAAGTCTGAACTCAGCTCCTCCCACATATCCGCTCTGCTCCTCCCATGTCTCTGCCCTGCTCCTCTTACATCTCCGCCCTACTCCTCCCACGTCACCGCCCTGCTCCTGCACGTCTTTGCCCTACTCCTCCCATGACCCGCCCCTTTTCCTCCTACATCTTCGCCCATCTCCTACAGATCCAACCTCACCTCTGTCACACTACTTAAACTCAATGTTATCATTACCCTGCTATACCCCTGTTCATCCTTATGCTCCTCCCTCTCTTCTAAACCTCCTCTGCCATTCTTTGTTACCTACACTACCTTGTATTTTACCTCTGCTTTGTTTACTAAGTCCAACCCAATCATACTCAAACAGAATTGAAGCTGATGGTGCAAACGCCCTCAACCACTCTTTAAGCCGTGCCTTATTGCGCAACACAAGAAATGGAATCAATGGCTTACGAGAAGCCAACACTCCAGACATCATTTCATCTCAATTCAGCAAAAAATCATTGAACACTCCACCTTTGTATCTTCCATTCGACACGCCCTCAACCCAGCCTCAACCGCGCCTCAACCCCGCCTGAACTACTCAACCCTACCTTAAATTAAATTTCTTGCCGAATTAACGATATGTATTGGAAGTTTTGCAAGAAATGACTTCATTTCCTTTCATTGGACTAAAATATCTTATAAAATTGTGTCCAACAAAAATATTTTCTATCAAATTAAAGATGGCAGTCTATTTTCCTGGAGACGTACAGTCTATCGATCACGTCTTCCTTAACACGCAATGTTTTATTATTGCGGTTGGGTGACGCCATTTTGACATGGAGCAATTGGGAGACTAATCGATACGTGGGGGAGGGGATTATTATTGATTTGGCCGGAAGCAACGTCTTCATCAATGAGATGATGATAATTCGAGCAAGTAAATGGTCGCGATGAATCAACCACTTAATCTGCAACCCGCATAATGGCACCGTACAATGTTGCCAATCTCGTACCCCTCGTCGGATCAGCAAATCGCATATTCTTCTTGAAGTATGACACAAGTGAAAAGCGAATACATAATCTATGGCTAAATAGGCTACCGATCGATGCCTTTGCCAACGACAACCTCTTTTTCGTATCAATCGCAAAAGCGCTATCGAGTCGCGTTCCCTGCATTATACTTTTCTTTACGTTATGTACCTATAGTTGGGGATAAAGCAGAAAAAAAGTTGGAAAAAACTATAGTTGGTTTAAGGTCAACAATAAGTTCATTGCCCTGCCTCTTTACCGGGTTCTTGCCTCCCATTGGTCAGCAGCTGTATAAAGCGATGATCCTATTGGTAGCTGAGCAAAAACTAGGAGGAGTGAGTAAAAACAAGGTGTGGCATAGAAAACAACCTTGAGGTTAAACACACTATAGTGAATTTTAGTAATATACATAATTTTGTACGGATTATGCTTTTGTCGAATTGGATTCGCACGTATATTGATAATTTCTTATTAATATTGCACGACACGTAATGCCATCTTTCTAACGTGTTCTATCGTAATTTAGTCTGTTGGCCATGGTTCTCATTATGTGCAAGAATATTTTTATAACACCCATGAGAATGTTTTGTAATGAAATATGGTCTAGTCATGGGAAATTTAAGATTTTTTTTTGGTAAATTGTGCGGTGTCGCGATAGATTGTTCTTGTCCTCGAATGATATTTTATCAAAGTAAGTTGTGTCTTAGGACAATGTGTCTTATTTAATATAAAAGTATCTAATATAATAGACATTGTCTTATATTAAAAAGTGTCTTATAAAAGAAAATTGTACACTCTAAAACCGGTGGCAAGTAAGATGCTCAAAAGTATCTTCGTTCAAGATGGAAATATAAGTGACATCTGAGTTTACCATGGATTTCTCGAAAATTCTGAATAACATCTTACTTCAAATCACCTTCTGTTAAAGATGCATCGCAGTTTCAGATCCTTTCCATGCTAAGATGCATCTTAAAATTTAGTATCTTAAAGTAAGATGTCGTTTTCTAAGACACTTCTCAAATAAGATGCTATTTGTAAAGACACTTCCAAAAAGTTTACTATTTTGCTAAGATGCTTCTGATGTAAGATGCTGAAGTAAGATACTTCTGTTATAAGAAGCATCTTAACAAATAGTTGGACTTCAGGATAAGATACTTAGAATTTTAGATGACAACTTCTAACTAAAAAGTGGTTGCATGATTTAGATGCTGTTAGAATCTTACTTTAAGATGGATCGGGTTAAGAGTGTATTATAACTGAAAAAATGTGTCTTCTAACTGAAAACTGTCTTATAACTGAAGTGTCTTATAATAGAAAAGTGTCTAATAGAAAAGTGTCTTATAACTGAAGTGTCTTATAATAGAAAAGTGTCTAATAGAAAAGTGTCTTATAATAGAAAAGTGTCTAATAGAAAAGTGTCTTATAATAGAAAAGTGTCTTATAATATAAAAATATCTAATAGAAAAGTGTCTTATAATAGAAAAGTGTCTTATAATAGAAAAGTGTCTAATATAATAGAAAAGTGTCTAATAATAGAAAAGTGTCTTATAATAGAAAATTGTCCTCACTTAGCGTAAATCAGACTGTTCCCTAAATTTATCCGTAAGCTTATTATAAGGTTTGTCATACGGGATACGTAGGGTGGAACACTAACCGCGAAAACATTGAAACCAATTGCGAATAATGAGGTGAGATCACGTGGTCATGGAGGGATAGTATTAATCCAAACCCAACCAACTCCCCTTTTCCCCTTTGCTTTCAATGAAATATACAGCGCTTTTAATCAGAATGTACATGTCACTGCCAGATTACACCGCAAGAAGCAATATGGCGTATGTTAGTTCCAGTTTTGCTCGCCGCCAAGCGGTGGCGCTTTCGCGAATATTTTCACTGGATTACTTAACCTAAGATTTACCTAACATAAAGTGTCTCACCTAGCTGACATAACAGTTTGCAATATATCATAATCTAAAATATGGTAATGTAATTTAACATGCCGTAACTTATCATAACTTAACGTAAGCTCACAAGAATTAAGTAACATAACGTAACATAACATCATCATAATGTAGCATAGTGTCAACATAATGTAACATAACAACATAGTGTAACGTAACATAACGTAACGTAACGTAACATAACAACATAACTTAACATAAAGTAATGTATCATAACATAGCGTAACAATGTAACGTATCATAACATAACGTAACATAACAACATAACATAATGTAGCGTAACAACATAACGTAACGTAACAACATAACATAACGACGTAACGTAACGTAATGTGACATAACATAGCATAAAGTAACGTAGCATCAATATAATGTAACATAACAACAGCATAACATAACGTAACAACAACAACATAACATATGCAACATATCAACGTAACATAACAAATTTAATAACTTACCATAACATAATTTAACATTGTATAACATAAACATAAATGTAATGTAGCATCAACATAACATAACGTAAACTACATAGCGTAACATAAGGTAACATAATATAAGAAAACATAGCAAAACATTATAACATAGCACAGCATTGCATAGCATAATGTAGTACCATAATGTAAGGTAACATAGCACAATGCAACGTAGTGCATAAACGTAACATAATATTCCTTACCTAACTGATAACATAACAGCCCTTACCTAATGTGTCACACCTTACCTAATCTAACACAGCTAACATGTAACATAAGGGAATCTCGCATTTAACATAGCGTAGGCTGCCATTAATGGAACATAAGCCAACATGTAATATATTGTAAGCTAACATTTGATGTAGCATAAGCTAACATGTATAACGTAAGCCAACACTTAACGTAATGTGAGCATAATGCAACATAAGCTAACATGTAACATAACGTAAGCTGACATTCAACGTAACGTAAGTTGACATTTAACGTAATGTAAGCATAATGTGACATAAGCTAACATGTAACATATCGTAACATAAGCTAACATGTAACATATCGTAACATAAGCTAACACGTAACGTAATGTAGGTTGGCATTTTACGTAACGTAAGCTTACATTCAACATAAATGTAGGCATAATGCAAATACGCTAATATGTAACATAACATAAGCTGACTTTAACGTAACATAAGCTAACATGTACATAAGCTAACACATAACATAATGTTAGTATAATGCGACATAAGCTAACATGTAACATATATAACATTAGCTAACACATAACACATAACATATTGTAACATAAGCTAACACGTAACATATCGTAGCATAAGCTAACATGTAACATAACGTAAGCTGACATTCAACATAACGTAAGTTGACATTCAACGTAATGTAAGCATTATGTGACATAAGCTCACATGTGACGTAACGTAACCTAACATGTAACATAAGGTAAGTTGGTATTTAGCGTAGTGCAAAGCTGACATTTAACGTAACATAAGCTAACGGGTCTTAACGTAAGATAACATGCCGTAACATAAGCTAACATGTAACATAACGTAAGCTGACATTTAATGTAACGTAAGCTGACATTTAATGTAACGTAAGCTTTCATTTAACGTAATGTAAGCATAAAGCAACATAAGCTAACCTAAAATAGCAATCTAACAAACCGTAACGTAACTTAATCAAAGTTAACTTTATGTACAAGGAACAGTTGATCATTTAGCCCCATGGGTCATCTTACCCCAGACAGGGAGAGAGAAAATGTGAAACTGCAGTTTGTTGAGGGGTGGGGCCATGAAAGTCGATGAGGCAAACCGAGGAATAGGTCCCCCCTTTTCCATACTTCACTGAACACCCCTAAAACCCTTAGGGCCTTAATGCCCAATTGGTCTTCCATCTGTGCCCAATGATGTATGAAATTTTATTTATAACTATCAGCCTGTTTCATATTGATCACATGCTTTAGCATTTACATTTTACTGTTGCTTAACTCTAAAAGCCTTTGGTGTGTATTGTTCCAAATTGGAACATTGTATGCTGTAATTAATTCACAAATTACTGTTCCAATATTGTCTTTTATTAGTTGGAATTTAAATTAATATTTAAAAATGGAAAATGTTCCAGGAAAATTAATATAAACGTTCCAAAACTGCACTAAAAGTGTTCCTATTTTGAAATTATGTGTCCCAAATGTATTGTATGTGTTCTCATTATATAAAGCATATGTTCCATTCAATGGAATATTGTTAATGCTGGAATCATTCAAACAAAATGCTTAAATTATTAAATGAAAGTATTCCAATATCATAGTTAAGTCTTCCAATATTGTATTTGTGTTCTAATAGTGTAATTAAGTGTTCCAATATTTAAATTTAAATTTTTAAAATATTGAATTTCCAACTGTTCTAAAATTTAAATTATTGGTGTTCTAATATTTAAATTGCAAATGTTCCAATTTCTACATTGCAAATGTTCCAATATCTAAATTGCAAATGTTCCAATAATGAAATTGCAAATGTTCCAATAATTAAATAGTAGTGTTCCAATAATTAAATAGTAGTGTTCCAATATTTTAATTGCAAATGTTCCAGTATTGTTTGTATTTACATATTCCAGTATATAAATTGCATGAATGTTCCAATATTGCAATTAAGTGTTCCAATAATATTTAAATTGCAAATGTTCCAATGTTTAAATGGTAAACGTTCCAATATTTAAATTTCCAATGTTCCAATATTTGAATTTCCAATGTTCCAATATTAAAAAAGCTAATGTTCGAACATTTAAATAGCAAGTGTTCCAATATTAAATGTATTTACTTGTTCCAATATTAAAATTGTAAACGTTCCAATATTTATATTACAAATGTCCCAATAATATTTCTCAGCAGTTCCAATATAGTATTTAAATATTCTCATATGAGTATAATAAGTGTTCCTAAGTGTTCCAATATTATAGTAAGTGTTCCAATATTGTATTTAATTGATCATATATATTTAAAATTATATTATTTGCAGCAAAATTTATAGCAATGTTCCTTTCAATCTTTAAGTATAACATATCCAAATATTTAATGACATGTGTTCCAATGCTTAATAAGTGTTCCAACTTGGAACATTAACAAGATTGTTTTATTGTTAATGTTTTTTTAAAGATGGAATTTCCGTTAATATTGAAAATCCATTTATATTATTTGCAGCTTAAGGTAAAGTTTTCATTGAAAGTGTTCCAATTTGGAACGAGGTAGGTTGGAAATTGTATCATTTCCCGGAAGAGGGATTCATGTGTGTTGTTGTTTGATGGCTGATTGAAAAAGGTTTGCGTTGTTTGTGTGTTTAGATCCGTTTTTAAGGGTTCATTAATGTGAGTGCCAATGCGATTGGGATTTGGGAAGAGAGGCTTGTTGTGGGCGTGGCTTGTCGGCATCTCGTTTCCTTTGAAGCCTGCTTTGAGGGGATGGAAGCCCATGTTGTGGGCGTGCACGGGAGAAGGAAAAGATTCGATGACGTCACCCACTGTCACGTGATCCCAATGAACACTTCAATCCATCTGCTCCAATCTGTGATTCATTTTGCCCCATTTAAACAACATACACAAACTCATACAAAACATTGACAGGTTTCATTGTATTTCCCTTATTTTCTACCATTGCAATTAATGTACAATTTTGCTTACTACATTATTTTTACTTATTATATTATATTCATATATTTATAAAACATATCCACAAATGAATGGTGCCTTATGAAAAGCAAGCAAGGGAATGTTGTTTTTGTTTTTTTATTATTATTGGCTTACTTTTTTGGCGCCAACTTGACGCCATGTTGGCGCCATTCGACTAGCCATACCCACGTGACTTTGTCGGCAAAAACCCACTGATGACAGAGCACGCATGCGCACTTTACTCTCCACAAAATCAACTGTTGCCCAATCAAAATCCAAATGACAACTGCAACATTCCATCCATTTACAGTACTATAACAAAGGCAACCGCTTAGCAACACAAACTACACTCTAATTGGCTTATTTCCTATCCTCTGACTGCTTTAATGGCCGCCCGAATGAAATCCCTCTGACTGCTGTAATAACCGCCGTAAAATAAACACAATTTCTCCAATAATTCGGTTTCTATTCCATATAAATTGAAAATTCCAACGCCAATATATCCCAACAAACATCTTTTATGATTGGCCCAAACAAATATGACATTTCGTCTAAGGATAAGAAAAATATTACGCTTGAATATGCCGTAATTTTTACGCAAATCTCTTTTTCGGGGGAAATTTAATGGTTTAATTTAATTTTCTGCTGTTATAGAGAGTTAATTCATGGGTAAATAGTGTGTACTGTCTATAGTGGAACACAAGACCTATCTATGGTGGGATCTTTACATGGTGGAAACCTGTTTATAGTGGAAAATGTGAAATTTGTGCTCGATTTACGGCGTAACGCGGGTTAAAGTCATCTTCTTATGCTTGTAAACCTGTCTATGGTGGAATATATGTATTGTGAAATGTGTCAGTGATGGATCCAGTCTATGGTGGAAACCTGTCAATGGTGGAAACCAGTTTATAGTGGAAAATGTGGAATTTTTAGACGAAAGACAGCGTCCGTAATTCGGTTAAAGACCTCTTATTATCTTTTTTAACCTGTATATGGTGGAGTATTTCTATATTGTAATTAGTTTGTGGTGGAAACCTGTGTATTGTGGAAACCTGTCTATGGTGGAAACCTGTCTATTGTGGAAAATATGCAAGATTTAGACGCAAGACAGCGTAACGCTTGTTAAAAGCCTCTACGTTTGAAAAACTGTCTATGATGGAATCTTTCTGAATTGGAACCTGTCTATGGTGGAAACCTGCCTATGGTGGAAACCAGTCAATGGTGGAAACCTGTTTATAGTGGAAAATGTGGAATTTTTAGATGAAAGACAGCGTTCGTAACTCGGTTAAAGACCTCTTATTATCTTTTTTAAACTGTATATGGTGGAATATTTATATATTGTAATTAGTTTGTGGTGGAAACCTGTGTATTGTGGAAACCTGTCTATGGTGGAAACCTGTCTATTGTGGAAAATATGCAAGATTTAGACGCAAGACAGCGTAACGCTTGTTAAAAGCCTCTACGTTTGAAAAACTGTCTATGATGGAATCTTTCTGAATTGGAACCTGTCTATGGTGGGAACCAGTCTATGGTGGAAACCTGTCAGTGGTGGAAACCTGTCAATGGTGGAAAAATGAGCAAATATACAAAAATGAGCAAATGACAGCAAAAACCTCTCTAGGTGGAATAATTTTAGGTGCATTGTATTAATATTTCCACCATTCACAGGTTTGACTCTGTATTGATTAAGGGCACTTTTGGAGGGGGTGTAGGTTCAGTGCCCTTCAGACCACCTTGGCTTGTTCCTGCAGGGTCATGCTAAGGCAGGAAAACGTTGCAGGTCAACAATTTTGTCCGAAATTACTCCTCATTTTGCTGTCAATATACACAATGTTAAAGTCATTTGCTCATCTTCACTGCAAGAGTAAAAGCAAATCGCGTCCTTCGAATAAAAGAGCTGGCAGCTAAATGTGCAGAATTATGCAGAATATTACACATTGTGCAGTAAACAGTTAAGAGTGATATTCATTATGAAGTATTATTTACAGCATAATATTATCTTAATTTTCCGCCGTGATCGCGATTCGCGTCGCGCGTAAATAATTACGGCTTACAATAAATAACTTAAATAGGTTTCAAATTGTAATGTTTTGCATATAAAAGCATTTTAAACTGATTTCCAACGTAATTAAGCATGTTTAAACCTATTTTAATGATGGCAAAGCGAAGAGTCTATCGTGCCGCGCGGAGCGCGCCAACTCGTAATATAAGCCTAACGGCACGCATGCCTCAAATCTTCCCCTATTCCATTTCTGTTATAAACCACTATGTACTGCAGGTGTATGGCAGACCAAAAGTGGAACTAATAGCCCTTTAGCAATTATGATTGCCGAAAGCAATTGCTGGCAAATATATATCGATGAGAGCGATCGGATGATGGAATTAAGCGTCCGTGGCGCTAATTAGACAGTTGGCACTGGCATTTTCCGGTGATAGGAATTAAGGGTTGGCAGAGTGCGCATGCGCACCAGCAACACCCTAGCTATACAAGGTACATATAACAAATGCACCGGGCTATGAAACCAAAATGGAGGAGTGGCCATATTTTATGAGCCGATAACTCAGCGGCTCCGAACGCTGACAGCTATCGGTGCATGCATGTTGAGCAACAAAACTCCACATAACTCTCGACATATCAGGCTCTGTGAACGACGTTTGTTGTGCAGCATGTGAGCCAAAACCAAAGAAAGACATGTGAATGGAGCAGACAACGTAGCGGCCATCTTGGTTTGACGCGAACGCGAAACATGTCCGCGGCTAAATATTATTTGCTCTGATTCAGGACCTTATTTGGAAAATGTAAACAGCCTAAGAGGTAAAGTGAGGTCCTAAGAAAATTAACCAATACAAATTTGGAATTTCGAACTCAGACAATGTAGCGGCCATCTTGGTTTGACGCGAACGCGACACTTGTCCGCGGTTAAACATTTTTTGCTCTGATTCAGGACCTTATTTGGAAAATCTGAACAGCCTAAGAAGTAAAGTGAGGTCCTAAGACAACTATCCAATATGCATTGGGAAATTGGATCTCCTACAGGGGGTCCCATAAGATTTAAATGAAAAAGTTTGTTCGATCGAGAAACCTGATGTTTCCAGCTTACATTTTTATTGCGGCATTTCTAGAAGGAATTTAAAAAAATCTTACTGGAGAAAGTTTGTAGAACAAGATGTGTAGATTGTAATTAAAAATAGCCATAACGGAAATTGGACAATTACAGTGGGTACAGAGAGATTTTACCAATTATCCTCTTTTCGAATTGGCGACGAGGCACCAGATTCAATAATTTTTCTTTCATGACATTTGTAAGCTACTAGAAAGTTCTTTCACTCAGTTGCTAGAATATGATATATAGATTGTAATTAAAAATAATTATAACAGGAATTGCAAAAACACAGTGCATACAATGAGATTTTCCCCATAATCCTCATTCCGCATTCACGACAAGACATTAACTTCTATAATTTTTTTACTCATGTCATTTGTAAACTACAAGAAAGTTGTTCCAATTAGTTGTTAGACTATAATATCTAAATTATAATTCGAAATAATAAGCTGAATATTTGCTTGACTACAGCGGTTACAGCGATTTACCGCAATTATCCACGTACTCAATTTGCGACAAAGCAAAACATTCCGTAATTTTTATGCCATATCATGTGGAAACAACAAGAAAGTTCTTCGACTCAGTTGTTAGAATATAATGTCTAGATTGTAATTAAAAATAATGAGCCCAAAATTCATCAGACTACAGTGGGTTCCATGATGTTTCCATAATTGTCCACCTACCGAGTATGCGACAAAAAATATGATTCATAATTTTTCTGCAGGGTCATTTCATAACTATAAGAGATGCTCTCCTAGCCAACCATTAGGATATGATATCTAGTATGTTATGAAAAATAATCAATCGAAAATTTGAATTATTACAGTGGGTACAGCTATTTTATCGGATTATCCTTCTGTATTTTGTGACGCGATACATTCTGCAATTTTTTAATTAGCTTATTTGAAAACTTCAAAAGATCTTTGGCTTTACCTACTAGATTATGATATCTAAGCTTTAATTAAAAATAATGAGAAAATTACTTGCATAGCTACAGTGTGTACTTTCAGTTTTGCCTGTTATCCTGGTTCCCGATTCACGGCAAAATGCGTATTCAAGAATTTCTCCATCGTGCCAATTGAGACTTTTATGAAAGTCTTTATAGTCTTTTACAATAGTATGATACTGGGATTCTAAATAAAAATAGCCATTCCTGAATTGCAGCTCTACAGTGTGTTCCCTGGACCTTTTATCTTTCTTCATCGCTGGTTCGCGATAAACGCTTCGTTCGACAATTTCTGCATATTATCAGTTTGTAAATTTTAGATTGTTCTTTAAAGTAATTAAGAATATAGAACAATAACAGTTACTTACATTATATTTTAGTTTTAATATCCCTACAGTGTGCACAGTGAATTTTCTGCATTTTTTTTCCGGGCGAAGCATCATCGCGTTGCTGTCATGCACGTTTGCTAATTTTATTATAGAAATTTATTAGTAGAGTTTTGACAGTTTCCTGCAATAATTTACATGCCCTTTAGAAAGTTCATCATAATGAAATTCAGAGGTTATTTATTATTTTTATTTTAAGCAAATCACGACTTAGCGTTACTTATAAAGTTGACGCGAGCGCTGTAAAACATTTTTGCTGGTTGCTGCAATTAATTTTATTGTTACATGAGTGGACCCCGGGCCTGCCGTGCAAAGAGTACGTTATTCAAGCAATTTCACACTCTATAAGCACACACTAAGTGAAGTTATATATACAGGGTGAGAAATTAATCAGGCAAACTTTGGCGCGTATCACTTGTCATCGCTATTTATTTCACCGGTCATTTCTATTAATTTTATTAATTCCAATATTCCCTTTAAATACATTTACTATTACTTCATATGTAGTCCCTACTCATTTAAATTCCATAAATAAATTTATTTTCCATATTTATCACCGTATTTTTGCTCCGAAAACTGTTGCGTTTGTTCGCCGCGATGGAACGCGTAATTCTTGTTTGATATTTTTCAATTATCTTTAATATTGTTTTAGTATGGTCCTAAACAATATTTGGGATGATTCTCATATAAGGGATTTGAATAATTCCAAAGCATGTTTTGGCTGATAACCGTGAGCAATGGCCGCGGCGACATGCGGCAATTAACCGATCAATGGCCACGGAACACATGCAAAGTAAGGCTAAATATTGTATAGACCTTATTATACCTTTATCTAAAGTTGGCAATAAATAAATGACAGCTTTGGGCGGGAAAAGAATGGAGAAAATGGGAAAAAAGGAGAAAAATGGCCGCCGTGCTTTGCAGGGAAGCAAAGGAAACTTCTTGTGTAAATTAGTCGCGTCTGAGGAATTAAGAGTCATTACTCAGGAATCTTCATTACTGGTCGTGCAGGGGTTCGAGGTTAAGGGTATAGGATACACAAATTATGTTTTCTGAAATGAAGGTGTGCCGTGTTAACCGATTTTTGCAACTCGGCGGCTGCCGAAGGGAGGCCGTTCCGTTGGGTGATTTACGCAGTTCCAACTTGGAAAACATAACTCTGCCGTGGTTTGGACAGTTATCTGGCCAACAAATCCCCAACTAGAATCTTCAATATTGCAAGCTGTCACATTTTCTTTTGCACCGTATAATCAATAAATGACCCTGCATATCGTTTAGTCGGAAAACTCGTAAAAATGCAAAAGCTCGTTTTTCCTTCACACTTATCATTGCAAATAAATAAAGCCTTCACACTTTGCTTTAAACTTATTAAAACACTTTCCTATTATGCTTATTAAATTTACACATTTTATAACTTTTAAAATAATTTCCAAATTAATATTATTTTATTATTTATTTTGTCCCCATGTAATTTAATCCCCATATAAATTGGTCCTCATGTAAAATGCATGTAGTTTTATTGAAACTAGGTAATATGCTAATGACCATTCACTAACACATTTAGCTAATCAAAATGTAATTATTAATATTATTTTGATCATTATATTTTTTAGATTTTAATTTATTTTATTTTATTTTTTAAATGTATATAATTCTAATATAATACAAAATAATAAATATTTCAATAGACAATATAAATTAGTTTAATTTACTACTTACTGCATTTGGTTTTTGTTTCTATTGATATTAATTGAGTCTAATTAAATTTTAATGCATCTTTAATTAATTATTTAACAATTAAGAAGAAAATAAATAAAATAAAAATATCCTGTTTATTTATGAATGTACCAATTTAAGTGCTTCAATTAGCTGGATTAATTTACTCAGTATAGTGCACGTATGACGTCATTACAATGTGATTCCTGTGGGCTGAATCCTTTTTAAGATACATTTAATAATTAAGGTTTCAACTGAGAAATTGTTAATAAAATAAATAAATTAAACTGAATGAAATAAATGAAATTAAAATAAGCAGGCTTATTTAAGCCTGAAGGCAAACATCACGTGGCTTACTCTATTGGGTCTGAGGGGGAGGAGGACCCCCTGAAGAGCTTATACACTTGAGAACCGCCTTTCTGTATAATATACTAGGTACACAGAGCATATTATGTCCTTTCTTGCTAATGCCTTTGACAAGCAACACTCCTACCTGTCTTTATGTGCTGCTGTTAAATAGGCCTACTTGCTAGCAGATCAATAGCAACATATAAATTTCAAGCAACATTGAATGGTTAAATTGAAAGCCCTTGTGAATTGATTCCTAGAGAAATCCACTGTAAACATTTTCAAAGGATTTTTCCAACATTGCGCCGAACTCGGCTCCGAATCGCGTCACCTCCGCGTCAAACAAATCCACCAATAATTCCCTACACCAGCAAATTATTTCCCCACTTGGGAAATACTATATTAAAGCGGTTACAGGGTCGCTTGTTAAATTGCCAACCCCGAATTATATGTAGAGAAAATTTCCAAAATAGACGCGCAGTGATCGAAGATGGTTTCGCGCGAATTCTGTTTGCGCTCCTCGGAAAAATAAAACTGCTACCTGCAGTTTAATATTTGAGATAGTTGAAAGACAAGTTTAGGTAGTTAAGTGGTCTATAAGTGGGCGCAACTAGGTTTTCAATAGTGAATGTTTGATGAGACTGAAACAGTCGCGACACACGCGAAATGTCGATGTCGGAGCGGCCACGAGCAAAATATGAAATTAAATACAGCAGTGCAGTAGCAAAATTAATATTGAATGCATCCTGTGGAAGACTTCAACAGGTCTCTAATACACATTTGCCCAAAATGATCCATAAGACCCTTAAAAGATACAAATAATGTCTTTAAACCGTGAATTTTTAGATTCACGCGAGGAAAAATTCAGAACTCTTTAAGTTGGAGCGTTTTACCTTGGTTTTACTGTTAATGGTTCGTTGGAATAGAGAGAAATCTATATACTTTTTCATTTTTATATAGTTATGGCCCTTCTAAGTCTTATTAATAGTGAACAATTGAGAAAAAACCGTGAGATGTCGCGATACCGTATAGAAATCCAGAACTCCATAAGTTGAAGCGTTTTAATATTTATTGTGGTTTCAGTAGATGAAAATGTATAGTTTGGTTCCTATTTTATATAGATATAGCTCTTATGAAGTTTTATAAAGAGTGGGAAATTGAGAAATGAATATTGGAATATCGCGACAAATTTATTTTGAGCATTTTTTGATTTTTAAAAAATAGAACTCTTTAAGTTGGAGCGTTTTAATATTTATTGAGGTTCAATTAGATTAAATACTACTTATTGCTTATTTTTCTTTACAGAAATGGCAATTGGGAAGTTTTATATGAATTATATAAAAAGTAAGAAAGGACCATTTTATCGCGACGAGGTATTTTAAAATTTTTGTTTGCCTTTAATAATTTTTTGAAATTTTTTTGATTGTAAAATATTAAATGTTATAAAGAAATTAGATATGAACAGAGGAAATATGTATTTCTGAGATGAATTATAGAGTAGTATAAGATTTTTTAAGAACACAATCGTGCTTTGCGGCCAAACGTATAATTTGCGGCGTTGTCGCGTGGAAATTTGCTTTCAAACATGATTCCGATATATTTTTACTATATTTGTAATATTTTATTTACTCTGTTAAATTATAGCCTAACATATGTGAAAATCGATACTTTACAGAAGGGTTACATGTATACCGTGAAAATAGGCTTAAATGCATTTAAGCCTATTTGTGACTTGCCGCAGCATTTTAGCAACCGAATATAAGCCTCACTTTATTAAATTTCTAACATATTTTAATGTAATTATTACTGAAATATTTTATATTATATGGCAATTTAATCAAATTATAATTTAAAAATTACATTCGGAAAAACAAAAATAATAATTTCATTGTATCGCGGTATATTCTAAAACTAATTCAAACAGAGTGTTATTATTATATTAAACAATAGATTCATTCATAAATTAAGAAAATATTCAGATCGAAATATTGCTATTTTAAATATATGTAACATTAATTTTTAAAAAAAAGTCATCGAATCCGCATTTTTTCGTATAAAACTCGTATTTATTATTATACTAGCAATAAAAATAAGTTCCAGGTTTAATCAAGAGAGGAACAGGTTGTTTTTAACTACATAAATGTAAAATATAATGCTTAAATTACAATTACTAATTTATAGAATTTAAGTGAGATAATTACAGTGCCGCGTTTGCCTAAACCAATCGCGAATTCGGATCAGACATTTTTCCCGAATTTATTGTACAATTTCTATTGGTGTCATAATTAAGGGGATTTTTATGTATTTAAAGTAGGGTATGTTTGTAATATTAGTAATTATTTTATATGTTTAATATTATTTTATAAGGAAATATTAATTTTTCCGTAATTACCGCATTTTTCGACCGGTTAGTTTTCCATAATTTATTGTGAAGTTTCTATGAGGATCATAATTAAGAGGATTTTTATGTAGTTAAAGAAGGATATGGTAGTAATATTAGTAATTATGTCAGGTTTTTAGTATTATTTTCTAATGAAATATGAATTATTGCGTACTTACAGTATTTTTCGACGAACGGAGCTAGCAGACGACGGTCACTTGCAATTCCTCTTTCTGTTCACTTGTTTCGGGAAAAAACCAGGAAAAACAATGTGTCAGCTGTCTAAAATTGCTGATAAAATCCTGGAGAACATAGTAGTGCCCTAAATGGGTGGAATAGGCCCTTTGCGCAATGGCCGCCGCCGAATGTTGGCAACACTTTGACCGCCATTACCCTTTGTGAACGTTTATCATTTTTCTAAAAATTTCTCCAATTATTTCGTTGATAACTATGAAACAATTGGAGAAAATGAGAGGTAAGCAGACGTCCTGCACCAAGATGTTCACTTTGCGACTGAAGCTGAAGCACTAATTCAGTAGAATTGAGTTTTTTCCCGATTATTAGTGTGGTTTGCAGCCGCCAGATGGCGACACAAGACGATGACGTGTCGCATTCCGCGCATGCGCACAATACACTTCGCCATTTTTCGGCTTCGATTTCAACTCATTTCGACACGTGTTTCCGGCTTTTTCGACTTTTAATCCGTCCATCAGGTAAATAAATCACAAAATATACCTTTTTCATATCACTAAGCGTGTTTTCTTCATTTTTAACTCGAATTTAACCGGGAATTGTGGGTTTTTCTGATGTGAATCGACACAAATTCACTTGAAATCAACACGAAATCTTCGTTAAAAATCGTTTATTCCTTCCTTAAATACCATTCCCAGCCATATTTCCGCAAACCGAACGTTCCAATATACAATACAAGTGCTTATTCGTTTTAAAAGACGAGATTTTGAACCGGATTTGTGAAATTGCGATGAAATCGGATGATTAGTTTCCTGTGCAACTTTATTGCGTGGTAGAGTATCTCGTGCAATGTTTGATGACGTCACTCGTAGACGTAGCAAGGGGGATGCGCATGAATATTGCGTGCAATGTTTTTCTGCGCAAGAAGAACCCTTCTGAGCGTGATATTGAAAATGTCAGTTTCCGTGCAAGTTTATTGCGTGGTAACGAATCTCGTGCAAGGTTTGTGACGTCACCCGTAGACGCAGCATGAGTGTGATGATAAATATTGCGTGTAATGTTTTTCTGTGCAAGAAAGTTGCGTGTGATGTATTTTAATGTAATTTTGATGTTAAAATTAAAGTTTTTGTATTTATGTAAGTATAATAGGTTTATAATCCCACATAAGATAAAAATGTGTTGTCTACTACAAGTATAAAGTAATTTGGAGTTTTTAGGAGTTTGTTTAGAAAATGTTAAAGTGAATTTTGTGTATTTTAAAAATAATAATTTTAAAATTTAATGGAAAATTGGATTAAATTAAATTAAAATTGAGGTAAATTACAAATAAATGTTTTAATAATATAATTTGGTTTTGGTTTTTAGGAAAAGGTGGATTATGGGTCCAAAGAAGGATCCAGCCGCGGAACCGAAACCAAGTATCGGAAGAGTAGGAACCAGTTTAAAAGTTGCAATAGTTGGACTTCCTAATGTTGGGTATAAATAAATAAAAATAATTAATTCCTAAATTTATTATTTTAAATAAATTAATTTTAAATATATTTAATTTTATATTTAAAACAGAAAATCTACCTTTTTCAACACGCTTACCAAAAGCCAAGCTTCCGCTGAAAACTTCCCATTCTGCACTATTGATCCAAATGAAAATAAGTATTTTTTAATATTTATATTTCCCTTATAATATTTAATAAAAATATTTGAATATGTTTAAACATTTTAATTAATTTAACTTAATTTTGTTTCGCGTAGATAAGTCGCGTAGCTGTTCCCGACGCACGCTTCGATTTCCTCTGCCAGCATTTTAAACCACTAAGGTGAGTTCCTTTCCAATATTCTTCCCACTATTAACCATTTAATTCTAGAAAAACAATTAAATTAATTACTATTTATTATAATAATTAAAATTAAAATATTTGTTAACTACGACATCGAGAATCACTCGGTTAGCTGCCGTGAAAAATTCCAGTTCTTAAATATTTGTTTAAACTGTCCTATGCAGTTATTAACCACTTCATTTAATATTTTACAATGAGAAATAAATAAAATTTAATATTTATTAAAATATTTATTAAAATAATTATAAAAATTAAAGCTAAAATATGATTGTTCTACGACATAAAGAATTGCATGCGAAGTGGGTATGTATATACTGATATAAACACCACTAGATGCACAACAAATGCACAGCTCACTGTTGACATTCGCAAAGAAGTTTAATTTCACCCGTGTTGCCGGTCCTCGGCGCACATCGTGTTTTTTTTTTTTTTTTTTATAAATTAATAAATGGCCAATTAAAATTTGGATTATAAAGTGGGCAATAATTGAAGTTTTAGTTGATTTTAAGCAATATTTTATTTAATTTTGAATTTATAACTGGCCAATTATTGATGTTTTAGCTGAAATTAATATGTCGTAACGCGCGCGTTCACGCGTCGGACTCCATAGTTGGAAACGAATATTGGTTAGGTTCAAAATACCTTCATAGACTGTGTGTAGGAGTATTATTTTGCAAGCAGGTGTGTTTATAATTGCAAAAAATGAACCGAGAGTGTTGGAAAAATGGGAAATATGGAAGCCGAGAGGCATGCGTTGCGCGTTCGCATGGTGTGTCCAACACCGCAATGTACACAAGCCAAGCGGCTTAATTAAGAGCCGAGCTGTGTCTAATAACAGGTTGCGATGCGAAGATGAGAAATAAATGCAGTTTTCAGCCATTTTTCTCCAACCTACCCATAAAGTATCGGCTCCTTCGGAAAGCCGTTGTTCGCCGATTGTGATTGATCGGTTGCGGACGCCGCTAGGTAAAACGCGTTGGCCCACCTTTTTGGTGGTGCACGGTTATGATTTACGAGGTTGATGTGGCCAAAAGCCACAGTGGGAATATAAATATTCCAATAGGGTGGGTTGGAATTTTCCGTATTAGCATGCGGCAAAGTTGTCGCGGGTTGGCGCGGTTCGCGAAATCATTTTTCAATAATAAAGCATGTGGAATGTATGCAGTTTAGTTAATGCCGATTTAAGTAAAATTTGATTATTTAGCTGTTTGTACAAATAAAGTAATTATTTATATATTAGTTTATTTATTTAGTTTATTTTATTTGAATTATTTGTGTAGTTTATTTTGCTCGGTTTATTTAGTTTGATAATGAGTTTTTTTAGTTGAATAATGAAGTTTTTTAGTTTAATTATGTAGTTTATTATAGTCTAATAGTTTTGGTCTAATGAAGTTTATTTTAATCTAATTAAGTCTATTTTAGTCTTATGAAGTGTAATTATAAAGTTTACTTTAGTTTAATTATAGTTTGTAAATTATTAGTCTAATTGAGTTTATTTTAATTTCATTAAGTTTATTTTAATTTCATTAAGTTTAATTAAGTTTAATAAAGTTTTTAAGTTTAATTCAGTTTAATTCAGTTTAATTAAGTTTAATTCAGTTTAAGTTTAATTTTGTTTAATAAAGTTTTTAAGTTTGATTATACAATTTACTTTAGTTTAATTATCAAGTTTATTTTGGTCTAATTAAGTTTATTTTAGTCTAATTAAGTTTAGTTTAGTCTAAGTTAACTTTAGTCTAATTAAGTTTATTTTATTCTAATGAAGTTCATTTTATTCTAATTAAGTTTTATTTTAGTTTAATTATAAAGTCTATTTTAGGCTAATTAAGTTTATTCTTGTCAAGTTTATTTTGGTCTAACTAAGTTCATTTGGGTCTAATTAAGTTTATTTTGGTCTAACTAAGTTCATTTTATTCTAATTAAGTTTATATTAGCCTAATTATAAATTTTATTTTTGTGTAATTAAGTTTATGTTCTAATTAAATTCATTTAAGTTTAATTGTAAAGTCTATTTTAGTCTAATGAAGTTTATTCTAGTTTAATTAAGTTCATTTTAGTCTAAGATCACTTTAGTGTAAAAGCAATTAAGATCACTTTAGCCTAATTAAGATCATTTTATTCTAATTAAGTTTATATTAGTTTTTGTCTAATTATGAAGTATAATTTAGTCTACGTTTATTTTAGTTTATTAATTAAATGTATTTTACTTTATTAAGGAGGTACCGGTATATTTTAGTCCGATGTTTATTAATAATTAGTAATTATCAGTAGCATGACGTCACTCGCTATTTATCCCATGTTACAAAAACAACAACAAAACATGATACATAATAATCATTTGGTATATTATTAATTTTCCATAAATTGCAATTAACCGCTTTCGTTGCTTTCCCGAAACGTGATACCGTACGTTTGTCGCGATGTGAAGACACGGTTCCATTTTACTAAAAATGCCAGCATTAATTAAATACCTTATTAAATACATAATTACCGGGTTTGCTTCCTAATATTTCCCATTTTCTATCCATGCAAATAATATTATGTTTCATTTAGGTTTGCACGCGAATGCGTTATCGGATTCGGTTACGTTGTTGGTAAGAATACACGGTATTATCTTCATTAATATTTGTGGCAAAAATAATAATTATGTTTGGAAGATAATTAAGTTATACATAATTATGTTAATTAAATTATTTATTTATTGTATTTTATTCGGTTAAAAATTTCATTAACGCGAACGTAACGTGAAGTTTTCAAAAAAACTATTAAAAATTTATCGGTTCGCTTGAAAATGTAACAATTAAATATTTCTATATCTTAATCAACTAAGTATTAAGCATATTAAGTAATATCTACTTCCTGAAATAAAAGGAAATTTATTTGCCCCTATTCGGGGTCATATGAACCGGAAAAATGCAATTTTTAAATTCGGCTTAAAACGAAGATAAAAAATAATTTGTCGTATACAGTAATATTTTTAAAAAGTAGTTCAACACGTATATTAATGATTTAATTAATGACATTTGGCATTACAACAGCTTTGTATTTTTAAATAAAAAACGGCTAATACTTTCCGAATCGCTGCGTGTCGTTCGGGCGCTTCAACCGCCCAACGCAAGCGAAAATAATAAATGACCTGTACGATATCCTGCTGAGGTTTGTAATAGAGTTGTGTTTAAGGCTCCTGACAGGGGAAACACCCTTAAGGTCAATCCCAAGCAGGGAAGATGTCATTGGAAGAGTTGAACGCGATCGAGCGGACCGGTTTCCACGATTTTCATTCATAACTTTCGCGTTCGGAGCTCGGCGTTACCTATCCAATGACATATGCAATATTGCTGTTTTTGCTGCTGCTGTTGTTGTTGCTGCTGCTGTTGAATACAACAAATATGTAATTGGTTTATGTTCTTGTGCAGCACCGGCAGCCAGGTGATTGCGCGCGTCTCGATAAACCATCTAAATGATAATTCGGATGATAGATGTCGGTTGCGGTTAAAAAATGGTTCACGATGCAATATATTATTTAAATTCCCTGATTCATGTAGATATACCTTGTTAGGGTGGTGACAGAACACAGGAAAAATTAGCGTAAAGTTATCGATGAACCGACAAATATTTTCCCGGGTCGATCGAAGAACGCGAACGAAGCGGTTGAGAATAAGAATAATCATTGATAAATTATTTAAGAAAGTAAATTTTATTTGAATTCCCTAATTCAGTTAGATATACCTTTCTAGGGTGATAACAGATCACGGAAAAAATTAGCGAAAAGCTATCGATGCTTCGACAAATTTTTTACCGGATTTTTCGATCGACTGCCGAAAACGGAACGATTGGAAATTATATTAATCATTGGTAAAATAATTTAAATCTGGGTGATAATTGACCTATACTTGATTGTATTCTTTCGTTGGGATTACGAGCCGGCATCGAACACCCCGGTGTGCGGAAACCAGCGTTGGCGCGTTATTATTTCGATGCTGCTGACATGTGTCTCCACCCAGAGCAGCAGGGGATGGTTGATCAACTAATCAAAGTGGACAATAAGCCCAACCCTGTGGGTACAAACCTG